>WNWK01022888.1:0-31840 GCA_009830355.1 Cherax destructor
GATGTAAACAGCCTACCCAGAGGCTGTTTCAAACTGCGCGGCACTATGGTGCTGCCCTCTATAGGCCTATCAAGGTCGGGCTGGTCAGCCATGCTTCTCTCTCACTTCTACGGCCTACCTCACTGAACCAGGTTCTACCCAACTGGCTCCCGGTCCCCTCGCACTCTGTCCCCGTGTATTCCTACACCTTGCCATTAATAAACTGAGTCTAGTCATCGGCCGTATCTCTGCACCTACGCTACCATTCTACTGCCCAAAGTAAGCAGCCAAGAAGTTAGACTTAACAGTGGTGACAGCAGTGGTTCACGGCAGAGTGTAGTGTAGGGGACCCACCGCCCAGTCGATCATCCGACCAAGCCAGTCATATCCAGGTCATCTGCTGGCTTCTCGCATCATCCGTAGCTTCTAGCGTCTCCTGGGTGCCTGAGTCAGAGCATCGTCCACGTTTTTTCCACAAAATCGCGACATAGAGGCGTCATCTCCAGCTCCCCAGCCTGAAGCAGTCACGTGTGTGTTCATCTCCTATTCTACAACTCTCCAGTATTCTCCTACACCCTTCTGCATCCAGCAGCGTCTCGACGCCCTTCCTACAGCTACAAGAGACGCGAGGTGAGGTCGTTTTGGGGTGTGGTGGTGGTGCGTCCACGAGTGTCTACCTCAGGGCGCCGCTGCCTGCCTATCTCCCACCACAACCACCTGCTCTCCACTCCTTGCTACGTTTCTACGCTCCCTCTACCCAGCTCGTCGCCTGTGTGTTGTTTTCTCCGAGTTCTTAAAGAAGCCAGCCCTGGCTTGACCACGTGGGAACCCATCGTGGTTGTCCCAAGCCAAGCCTAGTGTTCCCAGCACCTCGTTCCACCCTTCCTCCAGCTTCAGCAGTGGTTTAATTTTTGTTATTTTCACCAGTATCTCAACATTTCCCCCCAGTGAAACCTGTAAAGTAACATCTTAGTCATTGTTGCAGTCCCTTGAAGTAATTCTGGCATTCTGAAAAAGTCCTTTTCTGTAGTAATTTCCCCGTGTCCGTCTGCGCTTCCTAAGCCACGGTCAGCAACGCTCTCAGACGCGTTCCCAGTGTAAACAAAACGCCGCTCTCTCAGCTGGCGAGTTTCTGTGTTTTTTTTAGTAAAAACCCTCATTTCCGCAGAGTTCTACGCCCTTTCCCGTTCTTCCCAAGCCTTGCACAATCTTTCCTACGCCACTGGAGACCCCATAGAAGCCTACAAGTGTTTATAGTGTGTGTACCGCCGCTTCCAGCCACCAGTACACACCAGGAGTTTCAGTATCTGCCTACTTGCTTCTACCTCCCATCTACAATCAAAGTTAAGTAAACAGTGACTTGTCTGGCATTTCCTAAGAATTTGTGACATTATTTAATTGCCCTGCACCAAGTACAGTATCACTGAAGCCCATACTTTCAGTGAATTTTCAGCAACATTGTTGCACTTTGCCAGCTCATTTTTTTTATTTGCATTTTATATCCTAGTGCATTATTTCTGCACATAGCCTCTCACCTAATTATTAATTTGTTCCTGCTCAAAGTTGTTCATTGTGCTACCCATATATATATATGTATATATATTCTTTTTAATTGCAAGTTACATCTGTCTGCTATAATTTTGATTGTTGCATCTGCAAGCTAGCCACAAATTGTTGACAACCTTGCACAGTTCTGATGTGTTAGTGTGTCCAAAGTGTTATTTTAATACTTGCCAGTGTCAGTTTTATTCTGCTTGAATTCAACAACTTGTGACTAGACACCTACATTTTCTCCAGTGTCTCAATTTAATTTTTTTTTCTCCATATTATTTCTTTGCCACATTTTTGTTTAGGCACATTCACCTGTGTTTTGCATTCTGTTAATGTTTATGCCTTGTCATTGAGTGATTTATCAGTCCCTGTTATTGAATTTTCAGGAACCTGCTTATTTGCCATTATTGCAATAATTACCTGTGAAATTCCATACTTTTGCACCAGAATTTACTTAACAATTTTTTTTTTCTTGTGTCAGTGTATACTCATTTTGCCACCTGTAACTTTTTGCCCCTATTATTATTGATTTTTATCATTTTGGTATTTTACTCATTGCCTTTTTGTGTGAAATTCAGTACTTCTTGATACAGTAAATTTTTGTGACTGTTTTTATTCCATTGAAGACTGATTTTATTAATTGTTTTGCCACCTTACCTTGCTGCAAGTGAATTCATATTTTTCTTTGCCATACCTAATTGCAACTGCCAGCACCTGCAACATTTTGCTGTGTGTTGAGCAAGCCTGCACTGTAGTACATTGTATGTAATACCCAGTTTTCATTTTTATTTGCAAACTTTTGTTAATTCTGCTACTTGTTACAGTTCATTCATTTTCATGCAATTTGCTTGCCAGTTATCTCTGCTTTTGTTCTGTGTACACCCCAGCAATTAATTCACTTGTGTCCAAAATTTACCTTGAGTTTCAGAGTGTACCATTCTTTTTTTTTGACGTAATTCACGCATTTGTTAACAAATAAGCAGTTCTTCAGTAATACCGTGTTGTGTCCTCTCTGACTCTGTGTTGAGTTCTAGCCGTTTGCGTATCCATTCTTGCTTTGACCCCTTTCCCTTTCTCCGTGACTTATTTTGTGCTTATAACTGACGCTATGACTCAGACACGCAGTGGCCGTCGCGATGCCCAAACTTCTGCCGCAGATGGCACTGATGCCTCTCCTGTTAGGTCCCATCTGGGGGAGGGTGGCGGCTCCATAACAATTGGCCAGGCGGTAGCCCATGTCGCGGCCTCGAATGGCCACGAATGTCATCCCCGCCCGTCCCTTTTGTTCGATGGTCGCGCCAGTATGTTGGAGACTTGGTTCAAATCGGTCGAGACGACAGTTAAGGGACGAACCGATAACCCCACTGACGCGCACTATGTAAACACTGCCGCGGTGGCTGTGAACACATCCCTAAGTGTTATCACTTCCTTCTTAGACTTGGTGGAAGTGCGTGATTTGCAGTCATGGCCCAAGCTCAAGGAAGCATTTCGTAATTACTTCCGGCGCAGGCATCAGAGTCATTACCTTGACATTATCACGAGCGTCATGAATGAGTGCCAATCCCCGGATGAAAGCCCCCTCGCTTGCGTCTGTCGTTTCCAGCGAGCATCGTTAGATTTTATTGACATTATGAAGGATAGCAAGTGGGTCACTAGTGATGGTAGTATAAAACTCGAAGACATCATCCCCATGATCGTCGGAGGCGTCATGCGGAGAGATGCCCCACTCCATCTCCATGATAGGATTGACGAATTAGGGCTTGGCCCCAAGGAACACATCCTGGGCGCCTTTAATGCTATCGATAAAATTAAACCGCTGGGCGAGAAAGACAAGGCTTGTCGCCCTGCTGGTACCCCCCTGCAAGTCCCTCAATTGCCAACTCTTGTATCGCCGCCTGTGCAACCCCCTGTCACTTTTGCTGCAGCCGTCCACCAATCAGCAGCCAAGGCTAGGACGAACAGCAAACCTCAGACCAAGCCGAATCAAAACGGCAGGTCAGGTTATGACCGGAGGGCTAGCAAGACGACTTTGCCAGTGTCTCCTCCATCTAAGTCCAAGCGTCATAAGCGCACACCGCCGTCAGCACCACCCGCGAAGCGTGTGGTTACCTGTTTTAACTGCGGTAAAAGAGGTCATTACCGTTCTGAGTGTTATAAACCTCAGCCCCCACGCCGTGATAATCACCGTCCCCGTGCGCAGCACCGGGAGGGCGATTGTGTTTACCACCATACATCCAGTCATACCTCCAGTGAGTGCCACAAGTTGCGTAGCATCTTGTCGGCGCACCACGGCAA
This sequence comes from Cherax destructor, assembly GCA_009830355.1. NCBI lineage: Eukaryota > Metazoa > Arthropoda > Malacostraca > Decapoda > Parastacidae > Cherax > Cherax destructor. Next base: position 3,826 of record WNWK01022888.1, read on the forward strand.
GCGCTCCTCGCCCGGAGCCCGAGCTAGCCGGAGCCCCTCCAGTAGTTCGGGGGAAGAGACGCGCCAGAAAAATCCCGCAAAGAGATAGTCACCCTATCGGAGTCGCTGTATTCCGTCCCTGTCCGAAATGCGTTCGCCGCCCTGGGCAGCGACACGCATGCCGACAGCACGGAAACAGAGTGCCTTGACGCTGGTGTCGCGACTCGAACCGTACCTTCCAGGACGTCGAGTCGCTCCACCAAGCGTCGAGCCTCTAGCAGCCGGGACTCCGACGACCTAGTCGGCCCGTCATGCCTTCATGTTCGGTATGACAGCCCGTGTGGACCTCTCGTAGAGTCCACACTTCATCGGAAGCCTATTCAGCTTTTCCTTGATACAGGTTCGGTGGTTAACATTGTCCGTTCCACCCTCTTCCGTGACATTGGTCTCCATGCAGCCATGCTGACCGAGCCGTCTGCTATTCAGACATTGCGAGGCGTTTCAGGTAGCCCTCTCACGGTCCGTGGTTGTACAACCTTAGAATTTGCGATCCATGATCACAAGTGGTCAGCAAAGTTCTTAGTTGTTGATGACATCGTCTTCCCAGGCGATTTGCTCATCGGTTTCAAGACCATGGCAGACCTTAAGATCCGTTTAGATCCAGCTAAGTGGAAAGCGGATTTTGACGGAGTGGACGCACCCTTCTGGGGTGTGCGCTTGGGTTCCACTACCTGCCACTCCGTCTCTGAGTACATCCAGTGCTTGGAATCATTGGAAACCCGCGGTTTCCGTCGCGCACCCTCCGTGAGGTCGGCCTCTTGTCCTGACCAACCTCATAAGAGAGCTCGTATCTCGTCACCTCCTGACCATCAGCGCGCAGTTATCAGTGAAACCCAGTCTGGGGACGCCCATTCTGACCATCACTCTAACTCTCGCGCTGTTGTAGAGGATGACCGTTGTCAAGCCGCAGTCTCCCTGTCGGCAGGCGACTGTCTGACTCGTGTCATGGCATCAGCGAGCAGAGTTACTGCCTGTACAAAGTATGACGTCACTTTGTCGGCTAATTCGCTCACTCCTGTTACGGTGTATGTGACAAGAGCTTTCGAAGGAGATCATGTGCTAGTCGACAACGACACATGCAGAGTCAAGGGCCTCTCCCTTGAGCCGTCCTTGCACACTGTGCGTCGTGGCAAGTTGCAAGTCCTTGTCGGTAACTTGCATAGTCGAGAATTTCCCCTGAGGAAGGATACTTCACTTGTCGACCTCGTCAGGTTCCCTCTCCCGGTGAGAGTGGAGGGAGAAATCCCAGCCGACGTTCTTGTAAGTGCAGTCCTCCCAGGTGAGTCCGCTACTAATTCTTCCGTCACCCGGCCAGTGCAGGAAGATGATCTAGCTATGACAGACTACCCTGAAGAAGTTCCACAACTTCTCCAGGTTCTCAATCGCGCACGCACTGCCGTCGCGTTAGATGGCGAGTCCATGGGTCTGACCCCGCTTATGTCTCACCATATTCCGCTTGATAAAGGTACTAAACCCATTTACGTGCCTGCGTATCGTTTGCCGCATGCGCAAAGAGTGTTTGCTGACGAACTCATTGCAAAGATGCTCCGCGATGGAGTTATCGAGGAGTCCATTTCCCGTGGAATGCCCTCTAATCCTAGTTCCCAAGAAAGATGGAACATGGCGTCCTGTTATAGATTACAGGAAGCTGAATGCCTGTACCATCCCAGACCGATTTCCATTGCCAGTTCTGAATGACCTGTTACAGAACATTGGCGATAACAAGGTCTTTTCGACTCTTGATCTTCTTCAAGGGTTTTGGCAGATCCCTCTTGATGACCAAAGCAAAGAACTAACAGCGTTCTCTACGCCTACTGGTCATTATCAGTTCAAAAGAATGCCCTTCGGCTTGCGGGGAAGCCCAATCACGTTCAGTCGTCTAATGACAACGATTTTCCGTACTCTCCTAGGTGGCACGCTCATGGTCTACCTAGACGATCTCATTGTGATGTCCCAAGATGTTCCTACTCATCTTGTAAAGCTTGAGCGGGTACTGGAGAAACTAGCCAAGGCTAATCTTAAGGTGAAGCTTTCTAAATGCCAGTTCCTTAAGCAGGAAATAAAGTTTCTGGGCCACGTAGTGACTCAGAGCGGCATCAAGACAGACGAGTCTAAAATCTCGGCTGTGCGAAAGTTCCCTAGACCTACGACGGCGGATACTGTCCGCTCCTTCGTAGGCCTAGCCGGATTCTACCGCACCTTCATAGCCGGTTTCTCCACCTTAGCTGCACCCTTGACGCAGCTCCTTAAGAAAGATGTTCCTTTGAGTGGACGTGTGACCAAGAAAGAGCTTTCGTCACACTTAAGAATAGGTTAACATCAGCCCCAGTCCTTAGGTTCCCTGATTTCACCAAAGCGTTCACCTTGACGACAGATGCCAGCAAAGTTGGCATCGGTGCAGTCTTGTCGCAGGAATCTAATGGTAAGCAACAGCCAATAGCTTATGCTAGCCGTGTTCTTACCAAAGCTGAAGTCAATTACTCTGTGACAGAGCTAGAAGCCTTAGCCATCGTCTGGGCTTTGAACCACTTCAGAGATATTATTTACCAGTATCCTATCAAGATTTACACGGATCATCTGCCGTTATTATCCCTTTTTGCAAACAAGAATCTCTCTGGGAAACATGCTCGGTGGTCTCTCACCTTTAACGACTACAATCCCGAAATCTGCTATGTACCGGGTAAGCAAAATGTCGTGGCTGACGCCTTGTCGAGGCATATAGCCTTTGTCAGTGCAGACAACTCGTTCTCCGTCGAGGACCTAGAGAGAGCCCAACGGCAGGACCCGGTGTGGTCACCAGTCCTTCGATTCCTAACCAAGGAGGACGTGGGCCCGCGAGTCAAGTCGCCCGTTCCGCTGACAGACTTAGTGGTCAATCAAGGAGTACTGTGTCGTGTAGCTCGACTAGTGGACCCCGGCAGAACCGTACACCAACTGGTGATACCGGAGTCCCTGGTGCCCACGACTCTCAAGTTGATCCACGATGTCCCAGGCGCAGCGCACCCCGGGAAGGACCGCAGCATCAAACAGGCTAGAATGAAATATTTCTGGCCTAAGATGGCAGCGGAAATTGCCAAGTATGTACACCAGTGTGTCGTTTGCTTACAACACAAGGGTACTGTCACGGGTCCCAATCCCATTCTGAAGTATCCCATTACAAAGGAGCCCTGGGAGAGAACTTCTGTCGACCTGTTGACGAATTTCTCGACCTCGGAGAAGGGTAATAAACACCTGCTTGTAATGGTAGATAACTTGACGCGGTACTGCGAGTTAGTACCCATCCCTGACAAAACGGCCGAGACAGTCGCAAATGCTTTCCGTGAGCGTATCGTTCTCCGTCATACCTGCCCACGTGTTCTCCTGTCAGACAATGGGTCGGAGTTCATAAATGCCACAATGAAGGACCTTTGTTCCAGGTTTGACATTCACCAAGCACCAGTAGCTCCACGTCACCCGGCGAGTAATGGTCTTGCTGAACGTACAAACCGCAAAGTTCTGGAGGTGCTCAGAGTAACCGTTAATCCGAGTTGTACTACATGGGATGACGCTATTCCAGATGTTCAGTGTACATTGAACTCTTCCTCAACAGCTCGATTGGCGAGACACCCCATTTTGCCTTGTACGGCTATGATAAGCGTTTACCGTACGAAATCCTGTTTGCTCCGCCTAGCCCAATCTATGACGCCGATAACACCGGTATAGTTAAGATGCGGACCACACAGCTTGTTTTCCAGCGAGTACGTGAGAACCTAATAAAAGCCACAGATAGGTTCACGTCTGATCGCAACGCCCACGCTAAGGAAAGTAAGGTGGAACCAGGTTGCAAAGTTATGTTGCTCAACCCAACACAGACCCCTGGTATGCATAAACTTGTCCCCAAGTTTGTCGGACCCTACCGTGTCCTACGACAGCTCCGCGGCAATAAGTTCGAGGTGAGGGAGATAGCTACCGGAACTATCAGAGAAGCTCACCTTGACCACATGAAGTATATTGATCATGTGCAAGCTGAAGCAGAGCTGGAATCGCGGGCATTGCAAAGCCACAATCAGACTCAACCTAGTGACAACCCGTCTAGTTCTTCACCCGCTATCCCTACGACAGATGACAGTCCTGTAAGGCTCCATACTTATGGCCTGAGACCCCGGACAGCAGTACATTTCTGTGACATTGACATACCTACTGACTTGTCCGACTCCTACGCTAGCTACGCTAATTGTTTGCTTGCAGAAATGGGGATTAATGCACACACATTGTATAGTTAGTAAATAATGGAGTCAGGGTGGACAACACCATGTAAATACGTAAAATTTATTCTTAGAGGGTACCCGTAGTATAATGAATTCCATGGAAATAATGTTATTGTGAGTATGTGCACCCAGTGTGTCTTGTAAAGCCTGTATAAAGGCAAGGGCAATATCGCCTTTTTGAGTTAAATGTCACACCTTAGGAAATGCTACTGTCAGTCATTGTTTGCAGATGTGAGGATGCTACAGCGCTCATGGATGTGCAGTCAAGTTGACGTCTGGCCCTGTGGACAACCTGTATATAGAAGACTCTAGTTCCTGTGTCAGCGTTGGCTTGTTCTGTCTTCTGTCCAGCTGTGCGGGCAGGCCGATTTTCTCTTCCCCGACTCACGTAGGGGGAGAGTTTTTTTTCGGCCTGCACCGGCAATTTCCTATTGTAAATGTCAGGTGACCGGAAGCCAGTTTCCCCTGGGTAACCTTGCTTGCTTGTTTACACCTTCGTGCCCGCCAGTATTGTCGTGTCGAGACGACACGCGGTAGGTGGCCGAGCGGATGTAAACAGCCTACCCAGAGGCTGTTTCAAACTGCGCGGCTCTATGGTGCTGCCCTCTATAGGCCTATCAAGGTCGGGCTGGTCAGCCATGCTTCTCTCTCACTTCTACGGCCTACCTCACTGAACCAGGTTCTACCCAACTGGCTCCCGGTCCCCTCGCACTCTGTCCCCGTGTATTCCTACACCTTGCCATTAATAAACTGAGTCTAGTCATCGGCCGTATCTCTGCACCTACGCTACCATTCTACTGCCCAAAGTAAGCAGCCAAGAAGTTAGACTTAACATAGTGCATGTGCAGCGGTCGAGTAGTGCATGTGCAGCGGTCGAGTAGTGCATGTGCAGCGGTCGAGTAGTGCATGTGCAGTGGTCGAGTAGTGCATGTGCAGCGGTCGAGTAGTGCATGTGCAGTGGTCGAGTAGTGCATGTGCAGTGGTCGAGTAGTGCATGTGCAGTGGTCGAGTAGTGCATGTGCAGCGGTCGAGTAGTGCATGTGCAGCGGTCGAGTAGTGCATGTGCAGCGGTCGAGTAGTGCATGTGCAGGGTCGAGTAGTGCATGTGCAGTGGTCGAAATGTAGTGCATGTGCAGCGGTCGAGTAGTGCATGTGCAGCTGGTCGAGTAGTCATGTGCAGTGGTCGAGTAGTGCATGTGCAGTGGTCGAGTAGTGCATGTGCAGTGGTCGAGTAGTGCATGTGCAGCGGTCGAGTAGTGCATGTGCAGTGGTCGAGTAGTGCATGTGCAGTGGTCGAGTAGTGCATGTGCAGTGGTCGAGTAGTCATGTGCAGTGGTCGAGTAGTGCATGTGCAGTGGTCGAGTAGTGCATGCAGTGTCAGTAGTGCATGTGCAGTGGTCGAGTAGTGCATGTGCAGTGGTCAGAGTGATGCAGTGCATATGTGCAGTGGTCGAGTAGTGCATGTGCAGTGGTCAGAGTAGGTGCATGTGCAGTGGTCGAGTAGTGCAGTGCAGTGGTCAGTGTATGCAGTGGTCGAGTAGTGCATGTGCAGTGGTCGAGTAGTGCATGTGCAGTGGTCGAGTAGTGCATGTGCAGTGGTCGAGTAGTGCATGTGCAGGGTCGAGTAGTGCATGTGCAGTGGTCGAGTAGTGCATGTGCAGTGGTCGAGTAGTGCATGTGCAGTGGTCGAGTAGTGCATGTGCAGAGGTCGAGTAGTGCATGTGCAGAGGTCGAGTAGTGCATGTGCAGTGGTCGAGTAGTGCATGTGCAGTGGTCGAGTAGTACATGTGCAGTGGTCGAGTAGTGCATGTGCAGTGGTCGAGTAGTGCATGTGCAGTGGTCGAGTAGTGCATGTGCAGTGGTCGAGTAGTGCATGTGCAGTGGTCGAGTAGTGCATGTGCAGTGGTCGAGTAGTGCATGTGCAGTGGTCGAGTAGTGCATGTGCAGTGGTCGAGTAGTGCATGTGCAGTGGTCGAGTAGTGCATGTGCAGTGGTCGAGTAGTGCATGTGCAGTGGTCGAGTAGTGCATGTGCAGCGGTCGAGTAGTGCATGTGCAGTGGTCGAGTAGTGCATGTGCAGTGGTCGAGTAGTGCATGTGCAGTGGTCGAGTAGTGCATGTGCAGCGGTCGAGTAGTGCATGTGCAGCGGTCGAGTAGTGCATGTGCAGCGGTCGAGTAGTGCATGTGCAGTGGTCGAGTAGTGCATGTGCAGTGGTCGAGTAGTGCATGTGCAGCGGTCGAGTAGTGCATGTGCAGCGGTCGAGTAGTGCATGTGCAGCGGTCGAGTAGTGCATGTGCAGTGGTCGAGTAGTGCATGTGCAGTGGTCGAGTAGTGCATGTGCAGCGGTCGAGTAGTGCATGTGCAGTGGTCGAGTAGTGCATGTGCAGTGGTCGACTAGTGCATGTGCAGTGGTCGAGTAGTGCATGTGCAGTGGTCGAGTAGTGCATGTGCAGTGGTCGAGTAGTGCATGTGCAGTGGTCGAGTAGTGCATGTGCAGTGGTCGAGTAGTGCATGTGCAGTGGTCGAGTAGTGCATGTGCAGCGGTCGAGTAGTGCATGTGCAGCGGTTGAGTAGTGCATGTGCAGCGGTCGAGTAGTGCATGTGCAGTGGTCGAGTAGTGCATGTGCAGCGGTCGAGTAGTGCATGTGCAGCGGTCGAGTAGTGCATGTGCAGCGGTCGAGTAGTGCATGTGCAGCGGTCGAGTAGTGCATGTGCAGTGGTCGAGTAGTGCATGTGCAGTGGTCGAGTAGTGCATGTGCAGCGGTCGAGTAGTGCATGTGCAGTGGTCGAGTAGTGCATGTGCAGTGGTCGAGTAGTGCATGTGCAGTGGTCGAGTAGTGCATGTGCAGTGGTCGAGTAGTGCATGTGGAGCGGTCGAGTTAGTTTAATATCTTTATTATGCAGCCCAGACCCATCCTGTGGGTGGTAGTCAAAAGATTACAGAGGTACATAATGGGTCCAGGGACTGGACCCCAAAGTTATGATAGCTGAACAAGGTACAAAGGTAACGCGGGGTTCGAGACTCGGCACTTGGCCTCGCCTCTGAAGCTACAATGGTCGGTATTGTTGATAAGATATTCATAGCATTTAAAAGTCCTCTTGTTCACTAGGAACTGTATTAATTCATACAGATAAGACTTGGGTTTATATTGGAGCTAGAGAAAGGTCCTGAGGTGGAGTGTGAGTAAGCAGCTGAGTCAGTGAGTTTAAGTGATCGTTGCATCACTTAATGGATGAATAAGCCCCGATGAAACTCCGGACATTATTCATGGTCCTGGTGTTTTGATTAATATTATTGGTTTATCGCTAATGCTGATCATTGTAAACATTATTTGATTATTAGTTATTGTCTTCTGGGAAGTTCTCGGGGCATCTGATTGCCTCTGGTTTTCTGTGGTTCTGTGTTGAGAGCAAACACTGTCAGCGTCGACTCTTCTGCTCACACCTCTACAACACAATTGGCATCAAAGATTTGTTAAGTTATACCATGAATTAAGGAAAGATCATTAACATATAAGAAGACGGGGGAACTTACGTGCCCTTAATATGTTCCTCGAGTCTGGTATATAGATTTCTGGAGGCTTCACCGATATAAATTCTGGCACAGCTTCTACATTGTGTGGCACTGATACCGGAAGTTGCGTTCACTGCCTTCGTTTTCTTGATTAAATCTTTTGTTTTAGACGAAATGTTGGTGACTCTGATGGAAAAATGGACACAAATGCAGTATAATCCGATGCTATATTGACTACGTTTCGCCCACAGAGTGGCTTTATCAAGTCTGTTACTGACTTTAGCGTCATGAAAAAGCTGTTGCAGATTTTTTTGATGGGGAGTGTAATGTATATGCAGAGTGCACCAGACAACATGGCACTGGCACTGTTGCTGGAGACTGGAACAGTTGGGAATCTTTATTGGGAAACATTTCGCCAGCCAGTGACTTCATCAGTTCAATAGAGAAAATAACGGTGGAAGACGAGACGGAGTTTGAGGTAGTCAGTCCCTCAGTCGTGATAAAGGTATTGCATACTCGCTGAGAAGGGACTTAGGTACTGCAGGCAGGTGAGGCGAAGCGACATCTTGGGATCCTGTAGCTGGGAATTCTTCAGTGCTTGACTGACCTACAGGCAGAACGTACTTCCCTGGTGACGCTCCTTTAAACTGCTTCGCCTCACCTGTGTGCTGTATATAAGCCTCTTCTCCGTGCACATGCTGTACTTTTATCAAGATAGATGGATTGAATACATCTCTAGGCTGGGGACTGATTACCTTAAACTCCTCGTTTTCAACTGTTTTCTCTGTATTGGACTGATGAAGCCTCAGTAAAGATAACCAGATATTGCACAAGTCTTATTTTTCAGCGTGGCGACACAGTGGCTATTTTATCGGCATATATTTATAGTTTTTCTGTTGTACGCTAACCTAACCTAACCTAACAACCTAACTTAAAAATGGGCTGCAAACTCTACGTGAACTTGATTGACTCGTGAAAGGGGAAGAGATTCCATATGCTCTTAAAAAACAAGAAAAGAGTCAGATTGATCTCAGGCTTCGTCGTATCTTCATGGTGTCAATAATAACCTAGTAGGATATATTTTTCATTTGTTGGTTAAAAAGTCAAGTTCTTCGCTTTTTCTCGAATCACCACGTCGAGGAAGGGAGTCACCACGACGAGGAAGGAGTCACCACGACGAGGAAGGGAGTCACCACGACGAGGAAGGGAGTCACCACGACGAGGAAGGGAGTCACCACGACGAGGAAGGAGTCACCACGACGAGGAAGGGAGTCACCACGTCAGGAAGGAGTCACCACGTCGAGGAAGGAGTCACCACGTCGAGGAAGGGAGTCACCACGACGAGGAAGGGAGTCACCACGACGGGGAAAGGGGAGTCACCACGTCGAGGAAGGGAGTCACCACGTCGAGGAAGGGAGTCACCACGTCGAGGAAGGAGTCACCACGTCGAGGAAGGGAGTCACCACGTCGAGGAAGGAGTCACCACGTCGAGGAAGGGAGTCACCACGTCGAGGAAGGGAGTCACCACGTCGAGGAAGGAGTACCACGACGAGGAAGGAGTCACCACGACGAGGAAGGAGTCACCACGTCGAGGAAGGGAGTCACCACGTCGAGGAAGGGAGTCACCACGACGAGGAAGGAGTCCCACGACGAGGAAGGAGTCACCACGACGAGGAAGGGAGTCACCACGACGGAAGGGAGTCACCACGACGAGGAAGGAGTCACCACGACGAGGAAGGGAGTCACCACGACGAGAAAGGGAGTCACCACGACGAGGAAGGGAGTCACCACGTCGAGGAAGGGAGTCACCACGTCGAGGAAGGGAGTCACCCGACGAGGAAGGAGTCACCACGACGAGGAAGGAGTCACCACGACGAGGAAGGAGTCACCACGACGAGGAAGGGAGTCACCACGACGGGAAGGGAGTCACCACGACAGGAAGGGAGTCACCAGACGAGGAAGGGAGTCACCACGTCTAGGAAGGAGTCACCACGTCTAGGAAGGGAGTCACCACGGCGAGGAAGGGAGTCCCACGACGAGGAAGGAGTCACCACGACGAGGAAGGGAGTCACCACGTCGAGGAAGGGAGTCACCACGACGAGGAAGGGAGTCACCACGACGAGGAAGGGAGTCACCACGACGAGGAAGGGAGTCACCACGACGAGGAAGGGAGTCACCACGACGAGGAAGGGAGTCACCACGACGAGGAAGGGAGTCACCACGACGAGGAAGGAGTCACCACGACGAGGAAGGGAGTCACCACGACGAGGAAGGAGTCACCACGACGAGGAAGGGAGTCACCACGACGAGGAAGGAGTCACCACGACGAGGAAGGAGTCACCCGACGAGGAAGGAGTCACCACGTCTATGAAGGGAGTCACCACGTCTTGAAGGAGTCACCACGACGAGGAAGGGAGTCACCACGACGAGGAAGGGAGTCACCACGACGAGGAAGGGAGTCACCACGACGAGGAAGGGAGTCACCACGACGAGGAAGGAGTCACCCGACGAGGAAGGGAGTCACCACGACGAGGAAGGAGTCACCACGTCGAGGAAGGAGTCACCCGACGAGGAAGGGAGTCACCACGTCTATGAAGGGAGTCACCACGTCTATGAAAGTCACCACGTCTATGAAGGAGTCACCACGTCGAGGAAGGAGTCACCACTTCGAGGAAGGGAGTCACCACGTCGAGGAAGGGAGTCACCACGTCGGGGAAGGAATCACCACGTCGAGGAAGGGCATTCAACGTCCCCGCGGCCCGGTCTATGACCAGGCCTCCCGGTGGATCAGGGCCTGATCAACGAGGCTGTTACTGTTGGCTCCCGTAGTCCAACGTACGAACCACAGCCCGGCTGATCCAGCACTGACTTTGGTATCTGTCCAGCTCCCTCTTGAAGAAAACCCCAGAGGTCTACTGGTAATGCCCCGTATGGTTGGTGGGAGGCTGTTGAACAGTCTTGGGCCCCGGACACTTATTGTGTTTTCTCTTAGTGTACCAGTGGCGCCCCCACTTTTCACTAGGGGTACGTTGCACCGTCTGCCAAGTCTTTTGCTTTCGATGGAGTGATTTCTGTGTGTATATTAGGACCAGTCCCTCCAGAATCTTCCAGGTGTAGATTATGATATATCTCTCTCCCTGCGCTCCAGTGAATATATGTTTAGTGCTTCCAGGCGTTAAGGTATTTGATGGAACTTGTACGTGCAGTAAAGGTTCTCTGTACATTCTCTAGATCTGCAATTTCACCTGCCTTGAATGGGGATGTTAATGTACAGCAGTATTCCAGCCTAGAGAGAACAAGTGATTTAAAAGGATCATCATTGGCTTGGCATCTCTTGTCTTGAATGTTCTCATTATCCATCCTATCAGTTTCCTCGCAGATGTGATAGTGGCATTGTTGTGGTCCTTGAAGGTGAGGTCTTCGGACATTACCACCCAGGTCCTTCATATTACTTTCCCGCTCTATTGTGTAATTGGAGTTTGTAATATACTCAGTCCCAGCTATTATTTCCTCCAGTTTTCCATAATCGAGTAGTTGGAATTTTTCTTCATTGAACATCATATTGTTCTCTGTTGCCCATTGGAAAACTTGGTTTATATCTTCTTGGAGATTTGCTGTGTCCTCAATGGATGACACTTCATGCAGATCCTAGTATTATCTGCAAAGGATGATACAGTGCTGTGGTTTACATCTCTGTCTGTTTGATATGAGAATGAGGAACAGGATAGGTGCAGTACTGTGTCTTGTGGGACCTCTTCACTATGGCAGCCTCCATTTAACTCTGTTAACCACTACTCTTTGCGTTCGATTTGTTAGGAAGTTGAAGATCCATCTGCCTACTTTGCCAGTTATCCCTTTATCACGCATTTTGTGTGCTATTACACCATGATCGCACTTGTCAAAGGCTTTGCAAAATCTGTGTTTACTACATCTGCATTCTGTTTGTTTTCCAGAGCATCTAAGACCATATCATGGTGGTCTAGCAGTTGAGAGCAGGAGCGACCTGCTCTGAAACCATGTTGCCCTGGGTTGTACATTTTTGGGAGTCCCGGTGACGTCATAGCTAGCAAGGAAGCCTATTAAGTAGCTGGAATTATCAAAGTATAATACACAAGATACAGTAACACTACTGTTTAATTTGGGTTAGGTAGAGTACACTTCTTTTAGTGTTGCTCGGGGCTTGAAGCTGAGCTCACCTGGCCGCTAGCTCACCTTGTTACCCCCCGTTTGCATTTTGTAGTATGCAATTTGGGGATTGTAAATCATGAGGGTTGGGAGCTGACAACCTCCTTCTCCCGACCTGGCTTACGTGGGCACGCGTCAGCCAGCCTTGAGGAGTGGAGGACACTTATGCTCCCCTTCCTCAACATTTCTCTGTTTTGTCTTCTCGGTATCAAAACTTCTTGGCGAGCCGAGATCTGTGTCTCGATTCTCTGGGGAATTGTGTTCAAGTTTATTTCGTTAAGGAAGATTTGTCATTTTATGGTGGTGTGTCATGTGACAGTCTTACCCCTTGGTTCTGCATTATTCTTTCGATCTGTCATCCTATTAATGCCCAGTGTGGGAGGTTTTCCGTTTTTTTTTGGATATCTGATTCGGTGCCTCATTCCAACCGCCGGGGTTTTTGTCCTGCCCTTATGCTGTTTTGTGACCTGGTTGATCTTTCCAAAATTTCTAGTTTATAAATTTAAGGTACAGGTCCACATAATCGTTATAATATAACATATGGTAACATCACAGTAAACAGATGACGTAACATTGCAAAAACAGTAAATTCTAACCCCCATCAAGGTGAAAAATCACGAAAGCGCTTAAATTTCCTTTTTTCCCCCTGGGGTTCTGTTGCATACAACATATATGTAAATTACCCACCAGAATAACTAAACATCAGACGTGACTTATTTCTACTAGGATACCTGGTAAACTTCTTTAAAATTACTTTTTCCTGTGTTCTTTAAAAGTCTCTTTTTCCTGTTCTTTAAACAGTACTTTTTACTGTGTTCTTTAAACAGTACTCTTTCTCCTGTGTTCTTTAAAAGGGTACTTTCTCCTGTGTTCTTTAAACAGACTCTTTCTCCTGTGTTCTTTAAACAGTACTCTTTCTCCGTGTTCTTTAAACAGTCTCTTTCTCCTTGTTTTTAAACAGTACTCTTTCTTGTGCTTTAAAAGTACTCTTTCCCTGTGTTTTTAAAAGTACTTTTCTCCTGTGTTCTTTAAACGTACTCTTTCCCCTGTGTTCTTTAAACAGTACTCTTTCTCCTGTGTTCTTTAAACAGTACTCTTTCTCCTGTGTTCTTTAAACATTTCTTTCCCTTGTTCTTTAAACAGTACCTTTTTCCTTGTTCTTTAAAACAGACTTTTCTCCTGTGTTCTTCTTTCAACAGTACTCTTAAAGAGAATTAGTGAACAGCAGCAGAGAACAAACAAAGAACGGAGAACCTGTGCAGGCCCTAGCCCTTGCTGTCAGGTCTAACTCCCACGCCCCTCCCAGCCATCTCAGTATAATGACACTACTTGGAACACTTCCCATTTTTCCAGAACATATCTTTCTAAATCTAAATTTCCCTATATTTATTTTGTCTTCCATTGGCGCACCTCAGTTATACCCCAATAAATCACACCAATAGATGCAAATTCACTCTTTGCTCATCTTCGTAAGAAAGATTTTGGTGCACGGATAAAATTTCCTATGTATGTTTTCCAGCGTATTTTGTCCATTCTGAAATATGGAGATTAGGTGAGCCTTGCCAGGGATACTTAAAGTTGAGGTATAACCTTAGAATTCTTGGTTTCTTGAGATGAAGCCAAGAATTTATTGAATTATGGATTCCAACCAGAACTAAATTGTCTTCTTATTCCTTTGAGATCTACATTATTTTTTATAGGTATCATATTTTTTTATTTTAGGAAAGAACTTTACGTTTGTCCATTATAATCATCCCACGCCCCACTACGACTCACCCACGGCACTTCCTGTAGTGTCTATTCTCATCAAATTTATCTGACGGCCTTTTTTGTCATCCAAACTTGCTTATGCGTTACTTTCCCAATGTATATAATATAATATATATATATATATATATATATATATATATATATATATATATATATATATTTTATATATATATATATTTTAAACGTCCCCGCTCAGATTTTCTTCCGTTTATGCAAAAAACTCTGTTGCCTTCCGGGGCCATTTTTGATCCAGGAGATAATTTCACCACCTATTCCTTGCCGCATTTCTCCTGTGTGGCACTGAAATCTATGACAACAATATCGTACTTTTTGTTTTCCACCTTAAATACCTTATAAGAAGGTAGTAGTAACATTTAGTAATAAGCGCAGTAGTTGTAGTAGTAAAAATCAGCAGTACTAATATAGTATTAGCTGCAACAGCAGTAGAGCACAAACAGTAGTAGTAGTAATATCCAGTAGTAGTAGTAGTGGTGGCCGGAAGCAACAATAAAAATAAGTGGTAAATTTAATAATAATAATTTTTTTTGAGTTACGTTTACAAATTACTTGTATGCCACAACGTCATTAATCCACCCGGCATCAACACGTCTTAAAGGACAGGAGCTATGCTTCCTCCAGAAGGTGTAACATCACTAACCGTTATACCAGATTCTACACCTATTTGCTCTTTCTGGCACAAACCCGGGACGGGTGGGGATTGAACTCATGGCAAATAAGTCCAAAACTCACAGTCCCTCGGTCCTGATTTTTTAAAAACTAATTTGGACCTAATTTAGACTAGGCTTTACATAGTCTTAAGGCCTATAATTACATTAATTGGGCAGATAATAAAAAAAATTCATAGCTTAATTAAAGTCATGTTCAGATTTTAATTTTATTTTAAAAAGAAAATAAAAATTTAAATAAATGGCAGTAATAAACTTCTGAAAAAACAGTATATTTCATGATTACTTTAAAACTATTAGTTACACAACCCGGGCAGCATGGGTTCAGAGCAGGTCGCTCCTGCCTCTCACAACTGCTGGACCACTATGACATGGTCTTGGAAGGTCGCTCCTGCCTCTCACAACTGCTGGACCACTATGACATGGTCTTGGAAGGTCGTTCCTGCCTTCACAACTGCTGGACCACTATGATATATCTGGAAGGTCGCTCCTGCCTCACAACTGCTGACCACTATGACATGGTCTTGGAAGGTCGCTCCCGCTCTCACAACTGCTGGACCACTATGACATGGTCTTGGAAGGTCGCTCCTGCCTCTCACAACTGCTGGACCACTTATGACATGAAGTCTTGAAGGTCGCTCCTGCCTCAACTGCTGGACCACTATGACATGGTCTTGAAGGTCGCTCCGCTCTCTCACAACTGCTGACCACTATGACATGGTCTTGGATGCTCTGGAGGGACAATAAAATGCAGATAGTATATACAGACTTTAAGAAGCCTTCTGACATGTAATGGTTTAATAGCACCAAAATGGGTGATAGGTAATAACAGGAAAAGCTTGGTAGTTGGATCTACAACTTCCTGACAAATAGAACACAGAGAGTAATAGTAACAGAGTAAAGTCAGAGGCAGCTACAGTGAAAAGTTCTGTGCCACAAGGCACAGTACTCACTCCCATCCTGTTCATCCTCGTATCTGACATAGAGCAGAGATGTATGCTATAGCACTGTGTCTCCTTACGGATGACACTCGAATTTGCATGACAGTGTCTCCAAGCGGACATCAAAAAAAATTAAATGGGCAGCTTGAAAACAACTGAATGCATTGAATAGAAATTTCAATTACTCCGCTATGGGAAACTCGAGGAAATTAAAACTCTATCGAAGTATAAAACAAATTCAATCACACAATAGAGCGAAAAATTAATGTAAAGGACCTGGGAGTGATAATGTCAGAGAATCTCACTTTCAAAGATCACAACAATGTAGCTACCACATCTAGGAAAATGATAGGATGAATGAGAACTTTCAAACCTAGGAATGCCAAGCCCATGATGATTGTCTTCAAATCGCTTGTTCTCTTGGCTGGAATATTGCTGTACACTAACGACCCTTTCAAGACAGGCGAAATTGCAGTCCTGGAGAATACAGAGAAGATTAAGGGTTGGCTGTGAGAGAGGCAGGGGCGTTGTAGATCAACCAGCAACCCATGGGATCAACCAACAACCCATGGAATCAACCAGAAACCCATGAACAACTAAAACCCATGGAATCAACCAGCAACCCACATGGAATCAACCAGCAACCCATGGAATCAACCAGTAACCCAAGAATCAACAAGAAACCAATGAATCAACCAAACCCATGGAATTAACCAGCAACCCATGGAATCAACCAGCAACCCATGGAATCAACCAGCAAACCATGAAATCAACCAACAACCCATGGAATCAACCAGCAACTCATGGGACCAACCAGCAACCCATGGGACCAACCAGCAACCCATGGGACCAACCAGCAACCCATGGAATCAACCAGCAACCCATGGAATCAACCAGCAACCCGGGACCAACTTCGCAACCATGGATTGAATTCAGCAAAACCAAGGGGATCAAATCCAGCAAACCATGACCAACGAGAATCATGGACCAACCATCCCCCAGGAGCATCGTCCTAAACACCAAATTAATGACAACAAACTTTGGGTAAGCAATGTTAAAGTGAATATAAAATAATTTTAGGTATATTTACATTAATATGGATGAAAAGCAATGTAAACATTGTTGAAAACCTAAATAATGGCTGACACTATTAATTTGCTACGTCCTGTCTATGCACGATAAATTCCTGTACACAACGTGTTTGCCACAAAAAATGAATTATGAAAATTGTATACATTTACATTCATTAAGTTTCTGTATAATGAGGTATCTGGATGGTGGTAACACCCTGGATGGTGGTACCACCCTGGATGGTGGTACCTCCCTGGATGGTGATACCATCTCGATGGTGGTACCACCCTGGATGATAGTACCTCCCTGGATGGTGGTACCACCCTGATGATAGTACCTCCCCGGATGGTGGTAATTACTTCGGGATGGTGGTACCCCGGATGGTGGTACCACTTGATGGTGGTACCAATTCCCTGATGGTGGTACTACTTGGGATGGTGGTACCACCCCCGATGCGGTACCACTGATGGTGGTGTACCACCTTGATGGTGGTACTGATGGTGGTACCACCCTGGATGGTGCGGTACCTACCTGGATGGTGGTATTCCCGATGTGGTACCACTCTGGATGGTGGCAACAGCCTAACAATGTCTTGTGCCACAACATCTACCAACGTTCCTTCAGGGTTAACAAAGTGTTATTGTCGCTGTAACTTAGTTATACTGAAGTGCCTGAAATTCCTCAAATGAACATAAACCTTTAAATCATGTAAGCGTCGTCTGTTGTTGCTGTTGTTTTTCTGCTGATGTTATGGCTGTTGTTCCTTGTTGTTGCTATTTTATTGCTTTGTTGATGCTATTGTTTTGATGGATGTTATTTCATTGTTATTCATGAAGGCAATTTGTTGTTGCTACTGTTGTTTTTATTTTGTTGCCATTTAGCTATTATTTTGTTATTTAGCTGTTATTTTGTCTTGTTATTTAGCTGTTATTTTTGTCTTTGTTGTTATTTAGCTGTGTTTGTTCTTTATATTGTTTTTTTAATTACCTGTAGAACAAAGAATAATAATAACCTAAGAAGGACTTATGAATCTAGGAATTGTTCTTTTTTTACAATATATTCCCCCACCAGAATATTTATACTTGAACATACAACCGTGTACACAATACACAGAAGGAAGTTCCTAAGAGAAAGTGAGATCACTTGACTGCACAGCAAAAGCATAGCCCCAGCCAGAGAGAGAAAGAATCTTGAGGCGGATAGTCAGCCAGCCAGAGGCACGAGAGAGTCTTGTGGCACGAGGTGCTCCTAAAGGCGAGGTAACCTCCACCTGGGCCTTCATTTCTCCTCAGAAGTACACCCTACCAGCAACAGAGTGGTTGACTTGCCTCTGAAGACTGTGGTGACCTTGCACCCGGCTGGTTGAGAGATACCCTGGAGAATAAAAGTTTTGTATACTGCAGAATGCAGGACGAATGCCTTATAAGTGAGGTATGCAATTGAGTAACAGACAGTTGCTGATAATCAAGATCTCTGCTTCCGAGTATTCTTATTCTTGACATACGCCACACAAAACTACTTGTCTTCATGCCATCTCTGACTAAGATGTGCACGATCCTGGCAGGTACAACTAGAAAACAGTCATGAATCGGAGAGAGGACGGACAGTGTAAATGTGAAGTTATCTTTGCATCTTAGACCAAGCCTGTGACCATCAGATCCTCTCCTCTGCCTCAGAGTTTCGATCGAATAAATGCCAGCACAGTTTTTAGAGTAGCTTATCGCATATTCAGACATAACACGGTATCACTTTACTCGTCCCCAAACTTTATATATATTTGTCAATAAACTGTGCAAATGTTCAACTACCTATAATACTTTATCTCACTGATTGCTTTACTGCACTTAAACTGTTATACAACACAGCTGCTATTTCGTAGGTCCAGAGAACTTCTAAATGGGAGCCCGCCCTAATTGTTTGTTGCTAATCAAAGACATCTGTCATGTTGTTCGTCTGATGTCACCCTAACTAGTGCTCGTCCGGCTCATGAATCTGCTCCTTCTGCTGGCATGTGTTAGTATAAATGGAGATTAATAGGTGAACAACTCTGAATGAAGATTGAACAACCATTGCCTGATTCATCAACAGACCACAGGCATCCTTCCCTAGTGTGTTTAGTATCCATGCAGCTTGTAATATTCCTCTCTCCTCTCCTCATCTCCCCCCCTTCGTTTCGTTAATACTCATAATACTGTTTACACACCTCATCGGATGACTGACGATATACTTTGTTGAGGACGCAGTGTCCCTTGAGACTGCAGCTGGGCGACATCACAGCTTATAATGCGAGAACAGCTTAAACCTCCCGAAAACGTGATATAAATTGGTTCCAGCAACACTTGAATGTTCGTGGATTCTCTACTGTTATATAAATCTAATGAAGGTTTTTAAATAACTTGGCATTAATACTAAGTAGAGGCACTGCCACTGGATGCCTGGTAGTTTTAAGATGACAGACACCATCGTTTACCTAACTTGGCCTAAAGTAAAGTCTCCAGACAGTCTATGATCAAGTCTAACACGAAGATGAGAGTCTGTCATCTGGTATAGACATAGTGCAGGTTTCCAGCTGCTGGCACCTTGTGTGTCTCTGGATATCAAAATGTTTGAACATTCTATCAAAGGTTTGGCATTACTCTAAATGTTCCAACTGAAATTAATTTTGAGCTACCCGCGATGTTAGTGTCTAACCTGCAGAAGAAGATCTCCCCATTAACTCCTTTAGAGTTGGTGTTTCTTTATGAGAAAATTATTTAAAGTTGTAATATAATAGATACACTAACGTATACAACTGATTGCAGACTCTAAGGTAAATGAGGAGGTAGTTGGGTCCCGATGTTGAAGAATGAGACATTTGTCCAACATTTGGGAATCTTTACTGAGGAAACGCTTCGCCAGTCAGTGGCTTCTTTAGTCCATTACAATGAAGAACAGGGAAGATGAGGACGTGAGGTAATCAGTCCCTCAGCCTGAGTCGATGTGTTCATTCACTGGTGGTTGACACACATAATATTAAGGTACCCCCCTAAAGTACTTACTGCTGCTAAAAACTCAGTGAAGGACTGTAATAATTAACAAAAAAGGCACAATACTGTGACTGGAACAATACACAATACACAGCTCCTCTCCTCTATATGCGGGTTATTTGTGTACTGTAATAATTGCCCCAATAAAAGTCTTGAGAACATTTTTATGAAGATAAGTGTTGGGACGTGAGAAGAACTTCATCTTAGGGACCAGTCAGTTCTCATTCCTCAAGGTGGTGTCAGTCGTGGGAAAGTCTGATTCCTTGACAGACTCTTAACATTCAATATAGATGATGTATACTTGCTCATACTTTGTCCTGGGAAATTGGAAAACCTAACAATAGACATATTTCCCATAGGTTGCCGAGTACTGAACTTGCCCGACTTACACCTGTGGAAGACAGTCTTTGGAGTTTGAGACGGTGAAATAAGATGGCCGGGCTTATTGCAATAGCAGCAGAACACAGGCTCTTGAGGTCTTTTCAGGCACGAGTAATTAGCCAGAAGCTTGGAAGTGGCCGGCTCGCGGCTTCCATCTTCATACCATGCACAGTTGTTTTCCCTGATGTCTTTTGTCAGTCACTGCCATGAGAATTAGGTAAACATACATACAGACACTCACTCAAGGAACGATGTGTCCGCCAGTTTTGCTGCCTGCACAGCCGAAGTCAACTTGTGATCCTGCAGGAAAATCCTTCCTCCGACTAACCGTCTCCAGGAAATTATCAACAAGAATTATGTACCGGGTCACCAATATTTATTCTGCAGCCTCGCAACACTCAAAGATTTTTATGGCTGGAGCCTGAACGAAATTCTACACACGATCACCCAGCGATTATATTCTAACTTAACTTCGGCCTGGTATTTATGGGGATACATTGATATGCACTAAGCACAGTAGCCTCACGACGCTGAAATTAAAGAGGTCTTCCTCACCCAGGCTAGAAATGAATCTCTGTGCCAGTCATACAAAGTTGCAAACAATGCTGTCCAATGCTCCACTGGCCACTGCAGGAGTTCGAACTGACTCGACAATGATCTTCGAAAAATGTTAAGTAAAAAAGACACAAATGCAACTAATGTGACAAAGCTCCTGGAGAGCGAAACGTTGCCACAATAAATGTCACATACACTTGTGTCCTTTTTACCTAACATATTGTCGCAATTCTACCAATATAACGATTCGAAAAATGGCTTACACACTGACTAAAAAAACGAGGTACCAGGGACACTGATTTATCCACATGAATTATTCGCCACTTGTGTAACACTTGGGTATCTTTATTCTGAAATGCTTGCCAACTAGTGGCTTCCTCAGTCCAACACAGAGAAGCGGTGGAAGATAAGGAGTGTGAGGTAATCAGTCCCACAGCCTTGAGCTGATTAATTATATCGCAGCATATTCGCGAAGAGGTGGAGCAGTGGTAGGCGGAGTCGCCAGTGAAAACCCACTAGTGGAAGTAGGTGATGCCTATAGGCATTAAATGTTTGCGAAAATTCCCCTGCATCAAGATCTTGAGGGACTGATTACCTCACACTCCTCATCTTCCAGCTTCTGTGTTGGACTGAAGAAGTCACTGGCTCGCTAAACGATACCCAAGTGTTGCAATGCGATTTATTTACCAACTTGTAGGTTTTCTAAACCATTTATTCTCCTCTGTCGTATTCTTCCTAGCACAGCAAACTGCTCCGTCGTTTGCTTATGTGAGTCCAGCCAGGACGAGCACTAACCAAGCTGATTATCCTGACTGATCTACTGCACTGCCATTTGCCGTTGCTACTGGCGGATTATCAGGTAAACAATCAGGAATATGATCAGCAATTATTACAAGTAAGGAAATGAGGCAGGGGACGATACAGATGGAGAACCCATGATGAAGGAATCAAACCCTACCTTAGTAGTGAACAAACCCACGAAGCTGTACAACAAGCAGTGGAAAATAAACACATAAGCAATATAATGTGACCCTTTATTGACAACTTCTGCCCCACACAGTGGGCTTATCAAGTCACAAACAGATCTGTTTGTGGGTGAAACGTTGTCAATAAAGGATCACATTATACTGCTTATGTGTTTATTTTTCCATTGTGTCGGTATTTTGCGCCATTTATTTCCATCAGTTAAAGTAGAACGATATTGAAATGCCACTAGCGGACAATTCGCCAGCAGTGTTGCAGAGGTTGCATGGGCTGGGGTTGCAGGGCGTATGCAGTCCTCGTACGCCCAACATGCACGGGTGGCATTACTTAACCAGCAGTAAACTTAACAAGCACCGCCAGGTAGTAGTCGAGCCTGTGCACGACAGCAGTAATGCACTTTTAGGTAATGCATGCAAGACAACAGAACACTCTGCAACTGAACAAAATTGCTTCTAGACAGGCTGCCATATTAAGAACAGCGGTAGACTATATTCGTTGTACTTGGTCGTAGATCAAGTACAAGGCAAAGGCAAACACAATGAGTAATTTTTGGCACCTGTATTTTCCTCCAATACAATGGAGATAAGATGCCACCCTATTAACTGTGTCCAGTATATGTGAACTCAGCTGTAGCTGCAGTGTCTTGCCCAAGGCACAGGTAACATCAACTGGCTGAGAGTAGTCATAGCTCTCACCCAGCTGGATGATGTATAAACCTGACAGCGAATCAGAGAAGCAAGCCCTTTTGCAACCACCAACTTTACTGCCAGTTTGACTGGTACAAAGGGAATGCAAGAAGTGGCTGTGTGATGAACGTCTAATAAAATGATAAACGATAAATTCCCCAGACAGGGAAATCTATTATGCTTAATTACTGTTTGCAACTCTCACAGATTGGGAGGAGAGAGTCTAATGCTGCTGTTTTATTTTTATTTTTATTTTTTTTGTCAAGAATGAGGGAGAGCAAGAGCTCGTCAAGCAAATGGGCCATGCGGGCCACGCGCCCAGCCTGTGACGCCATATTCAACTGGTACATCTCACTGCGATACATGAGTCTGGTTCATGCCTTTGCTATAAGCTAAGGGACTGACCACCTTCAATAAAGACTAAACGACCAAAATCCTCCAAGTCTGAGGGACTGAACTATAAACACCACTCGTACTCCTTCCCACTCGGTTCAGGATTAAAATCACCTTTATACTGACTGAAAAAGCCTGTTGTGCAGAAGAAGATTTTCGGCAATAAAGGCACCTAGGTGTAGTTAATATGTGTTTTTCATGAAACACGTCTGTACTGTGTTTCATTAATAACAAGAAGCCATCGGATTAATTCCCTTCAAACAAATATAAAAGGGTCAGTTGAAGATTAAGACAGATGTGTGTAGGCGAAACGCCTGAAGAATGTTGTGGGCTTCTTCAGTCAAATATAGCAAGTGAGGTGCAGTGAAATTAAGATGCAATCAGTCCCTCAACTTTAGAGAAAAACTATTTGAGGTTGATGGACTGATTATAATGTCTTTATTACCAATACTTCACCTGCTCTGTGTTTGACTGAAGAAGCCCACTGTGTGTGCGAAACGTTTCATCAGTAAAGATAACCAGGTGTTGCAATATGTGTTTTAATCTTCAACTTGTCGGAATTTAATGCCTTTTTCAACATAATTGCCAGTTAACAGTAATGAAGGAAGACTGACTCAGTGGAGCCAAGAAGAACCTCAAGAAAGCTCAGAAAATGAACCTTCTCAAGAAAGCTTCAAAATGAACCTGGGAAAGTTTCAAAATGAAACTCTAAAAAGCTAAAAAATGTACCTCAAGAAAGCTCAAAAAATGGAACTCTCAAGAAAACTCAAAAAATGAACCTCAAGAAAGCTCAAAAAATGAACCTCAAGAAAGCTCAAAAAATGAACCTCAAGAAAGCTCAAAAAATGAACCTCAAGAAAGATAAAAAATGAACCTCAAGAAAGATAAAAAAATGAACCTCAAGAAAACTCCAAAATGAACCTCAAGAAACCTCAGAAATGAACCTCAAGAAACCTCAGAAATGAACCTCAAGAAACCTCAGAAATGAACCTCAAGAAAGCTCAAAAATGAACTCTCAAGAAACCTCAGAAATGAACCTCAAGAAACCTCAGAAATGAACTCAAGAAACCTAAAAAATTAACTTTAAGAAAGCTAAAAAAAAAAAAAAAAACTCGAGAAAGCTCAAAACTGAAAAGTCAAGATATGACAAACTAACTAAATATCGTTGTTTTGTTTGTACAGCCGCTCCAGCTGCTGTAAAAAAAAGAGCCCGGGGGGACATTTATCCGGCCTATGAAGGTAATGAAAATAAAATTTGGGATTACAATTATACAGCGGCCTCTCAACCCTTTTATATGTTTTTCCATTCCCACAGACCGTATTCTGAAGCCTGTAAAGAATTTGGAGGGAAATGAGACTAGCTCCCCAAAAAAAGGGGGTGGGATCTTACTACTGTAAGATCCACAATTTTATGGGGGAAAAATCATTCCATCCAGAATAAATAAAGTTTTTTTTTAATGCTGGGAATATAGGTTAAACTGAAACTTATTCTCCTGTGCGTATTTTATTTATCGCTTGAATTGTTCCTTGATGGCATTTAACTCAGGAAAAAGCACGGCGGGTGTTGCAGGAAATTTGAAAGCGCTTGTGCTCATGGTAACCAGACTTTTTGTACCGGGACCAGGCGTTGGGGTTTTGGGAGCTGTGATTTTTTTGTTCTAGTGGTGGTGTTGATGGTAGTAGTGGCTGTGGTGGTGATAATTTGTAGGTGGGGGCGGTGGTAACTGTGTTGTTTTTTGGTGGATGTTTTGATGGTGGTGGTAGGGTTATTGTTATAGTGGTCGTAGTAGTATTGGTGGTAATTTCAGAATGGTAATGGAAGTGATGGATTGGTGGTGATAGTAGTTGTACTTATGGTGGAGGGGAGGGGGTTTGTAGTGATTGTTTTGTGTTGATAGTGATGGTAGTGGTGGTTGTGGTACTAATGATGGTAGTCCTGATGGTGGTGATAGTAGTAGAAATTAGTGGTGGCGGGGAGAGGGGGGGTAGAGTGTTGCTAGCAAGTATTGAACCATCAACAGTGCCTGCAACAGCAACACCAGCACCGTGAAATTACATAGTCAAAACAAGCATTCCTGAGAGGCCTTCACACAGCTCCCACAACTAACAAATGGTACAAGTCCTAGCAAGGCAGGAAGGCAGGTTAGCAAGGCAGGCTATCAAGGTAGGTTAGCAAGGCAGGTTGGGGAAAGGGATGTTAGCAAGGCAGGGGTTTGCAAGGCAGGTTAGCAAGGCAGGTTAGGCGAGAACTTAAGAGTGACCTCGTCCCCTTTTTTTTAAAACTCTCAGCTCCTGTACTCAAAAGGGGAAATTTTTTTAATTGTTGAAACGTTTCGCCTAACACTAGGCTTCTTCAGTCAGCAGGTGTAGTGTTGAAATAAAGATGTTATCAGTCCATCAACCATGGAGCAAAGCCTTCTCCCCGGCTGAGGACGACCACCTCAAATACTTTTTTTTTTATTTCACTTCTGTACCTTTTGTATTTGATAAAAGTTTTCCTGTAGACGAAACGTTTCAACAATAAATTACCCCAAAAGTTTTATTAATGTTGGGAGAATTACCGATAACATGTCAGGAAAAGGACATAAGTGCAACTAATGTGACATTTTATTGTGGCAACGTTTCGCTTCCCCCAGGAGCTTTATCAAGCCGTTACAAACAATACAGAGACACAGGGGGTATATATAGGAACAGAGTGAGGAAAAAAATATAATATAATCGTTGTAGGTAGTAGTAGATGTACCCTTTTGTGGTGTAGAAATTTGTTGTTGGGGTAGTAGTAGTAGTACTTTTTTTTTTTTGGGGGTAGTAGTAGTGGTAGCAGCTATGTGATGGCGGGGTTTATTGCTGTAGGAAAATTTCCCTTTCTAATACTTCAGAGATGATGAAGCTGCTTTATTCTGTTTAACTGTGTTAGAAACAGCGATTAATGATGATTCAAGGCTTTTTACGTCTACGGAAATTGGGTTCTTTGATCACAAGTCGGGCTTTTTAAAAATTTTCATCAGGTGGTTGGCGGAATTCCGGTGTTGTACTCAGGCGTTGTTAAAGGTATTGTTACTACGCATTAATGTGTTCATTTTAGACGTGTTTCAAGGTTTCTTGCTGTTTCACTTACGTATATTCTGTCACAACCTCCACAGGGGATTGTATAAACCCCTGCTTTAAATTTGGGATCGATGTTTCTTCAATTTCGTTCTAGTCAGATCTTTTACGAAAGTGCTGGTTGCGATGGCGACTCTAATGTTAGGTCTCTTTATTTCGAAACGTTTCGCCTACAAAAAGGCTTCTTCAGTCGAGTACAGAAAAGTTGGTAGAAGAAAAGGTGGAAGAGAAAATTTGGGTCCATCACCCTTGAAGATCTAGATTTGAGGTGGTCAGTTTTCCCCAGCCTAGAAAGAGTATTTGTTCCATAGTCTGGAACAATGTCATGGAGGGGAGATGTAGATCAGTAATTACATTCAATGATGATGCCTTTTTTGGTCTTAGTACCCCGAACAGAAGTGTGAGATAGTTTTTGTTTGTAGGTTTCTTAGATTGTTATCAACTTTGTGAATGAGGACGTCTAGAAAAAAATAACTTGTCACTGGACTCTTCTTCGAGCGTAAACTGGATACCCGGGGTTTTTGGGGGTTGAGTTTTTCGCCTGAAGATTCCGACAAAAACGTTTGGGGGGGTTTTTAGGGGCGTCGTCCACAAACGAACCAAGGACCCCGGTGGGGATGATGTTGAAGTGTTCAGCTTCCAGGTGTTTCATATACAAGTTGGCTAAGACGGCGTGATGAGGGACACCATTCTCATACCATAGGTTTGTTTGTAGAGTCTGTTATTGAAAGAAAACCCAGAATTAATGCAGAATTCAATCACGTCAACGAAATCTCCGATAGGTAGTGGATGTTTAAAGGTTTTGATTGACTTTATTTTTGGAGAACGTCAATGGCTTGTGTGGTAGGTACTTTAGTGAAGAGAGAATTTAAATTCCAAACTACTTAGTTTCTTGTTTGGGATGGAGAGGTTTCTGAAGCAGTTGAGGAGGCCCTCTGAATGCATAAGATGAGCGGGGTTTATGGTCCCCAGAAGGCAAGGGGAAAAATATTTGGCAAGAACTCTGGCTGGGGTTTTTTTGGTGCACTGCCTATACTTGATGTGATTGGTCTGGGAGGAATATTTGGGGCATGGTCTGAGATAAAAACCCTGCATATGTGCTGGTTTAGGGGTTTCTGGGATTAATACAGAAGTTTCTTCCCTTCACTAGTTCTAAGTATTTGGGCTGGTTTTTACAGGGGAAAACCTGGGTCAGTGTCTCCCACTGTTGTGTGCTGATGGACTGTATATGTAGATTGGTCATTCAAGAGGCCCATCATTTTGGTGCTGTAGTCGCTGGTGTTGCGTATGACGATTTTTACCTCCTTTGTCAGCTGTGGTGACGATAATATATGGGTCATTAGCACTTGTTGCACTTGTGTCCTTTCACCTAACATAGTGTCGGTAATTCTACCAACATTAATATTATGTGTGCATTGTTCCAATACGGTATTGCCGTCACGGATTTTTGGGGCACGGTACTGTTCCAGTCAAGGTTTCCGTTCCAGTCACGGACGCCCAGTCCGGTACTGTTCCAGTCACGGTATTGTGCCTTGTTCTTGAACATTCATAATTGTACAGAGTTATAGGTATGCTTGCAGTAATTACACGATTTAAAGCCAATTATAATTTCAATTACTTTTCACTAATAATAGCATTAGTTACATTTCCAGTCAGAGTCAAACTGATGTAGAGCATTATATTTGTTATTGAAAATGGGGTAGAAAACTGACTCCAAGTTGAGGGGGGGATTACCTCAAACTTCTCCCCATCTTCCACTTTTCGTGTTGAAAATGAAGAGCCCCTGGCTGACGAAACGTTTTCAAAAATAAAGAAAACAAAATGTTGTACTAGGTTTTTTTATTTTAATATTTGTTACATAAAAGGGGAAAAACAAACATAGAACAATTTAAAAAAAGTTTTCTTTTTTATAAAACATTTTTCCTGTCGATCTGAGACAAAAAAGGTTTAAAATTTTTTTAATTCACTGCCATTTTTTAATTAGGAAAAGACCTAAAAAAACTGAACAAGATTAGAAGAATTGTTGCATAGTTGTGCAAAGTTGCAAATCAGTTATTTTTCAAAGTGCAAAAATAGTGAAAATAATATTAACTTTAATTGTTGCATAAGACCTTCCAGGAAATTACACTTCATTAAGATTCAACACTATAACATCGCAATAACAATTGGAAACATTGCCATGGCCTCAACACCTACCAGTTATTTAAGTAAGTTTATTCAGGTATACACAAATTTAGTAACATACATTATCATACATAGCAGATTTTGTGTAGAGAACCTAGGGGGAAACAAAAGGTCAGGACTTTTTTTCCATTGGGGTCCATTTAATACCTTAATATTATACACTTTTGTAGATACTAGTTTTTTTATACTATAATTAAAAGGAATAAGGTAAAAAAAGTTAATTTTTTTACATGTACAAGTATGGTAAT
>WNWK01022889.1:10000-31838 GCA_009830355.1 Cherax destructor
TACACTCCATCTACCACACTCCATGTACCACACTCCATCTACCACACTCCATCTACCACACTCCATCTACTACACTTATCTACCCCACTCCATCTACACACTCCATCTACCACACTCATCTACCACACTCCATCTACCACCACTCCATCTACCACCACTCCATCTACCAATCCATCTACTACTCTCCATCTACTAGCACTCCATCTACCACCACTCCATCTACCACCACTCCATCTACCACCACTCCATCTACCACACTCCATCTACCAGCACTCCATCTACCAGCACTCCATCTACCAGCACTCCATCTACCAGCACTCCATCTACTAGCACTCCATCTACCAGCACTCCATCTACCAGCACTCCATCTACCAGCACTCCATCTACCAGCACTCCATCTACCAGCACTCTATCTACCAGCACTCCATCTACCAGCACTCCATCTACCAGCACTCCATCTACCAGCAATTCATCTACCAGCACTCCATCTACCAGCACTCCATCTACCAGCACTCCATCTACCAGCACTCCATCTACCAGCACTCCATCTACCCCCACTCAATCTTCTACACTCCATCTACTACACTCCATCTACCACCACTCCATGTACTACACTCCATCTACCACCACTCCATGTACTACACTCCATCTACCACCACTCCATGTACTACACTCCATCTACCACCACTCCATCTACTACACTCCATCTACCCCCACTCAATCTGCTACACTCCATCTACTACACTTTATCTACCCCCACTCAATCTACTACACTCAATCTACTACACACAATCTACCACAACTCAATCTACCACCTCTCCATCTACCACCACTCCATCTACCACCAATTCATCTACTACTCTCCATCTACTACACTCCATCTACCACCACTCCATCTACCACCACTCCATCTACCACCACTCCATCTACCCAAGATGGAGAACTACCAAAGGCTCTCTAAATAATTATCACTCTTCTTCCTTCCCTCCTTCCTTCCTTCCCTCCTTCACTCCTTCCTTTCTTCCCTCCTTCACTCCTTCCTTTCTTCCTTCCTTTCCTCCTTCCTTCCCCCTTCCTTCCCTCTTTCCTTCCCTCCTTCCTTCCTTCCTTCCCTCCTTCCTTCCTTCCCTCCTTCCTTCCTTCCCTCCTTCCTTCCTTCCTTCCCTCCTTCCTTCCTTCCCTCCTTCCACTTTATTGTTAAAATTCTTCCTCAATTTTTCTTAATCCATCAGAGTCTCGAGGGATTTACTCCATTTCTTCCTTCCTTCCTTCACTGGTTTCTTTCTTTCTCTCTTCTTCCTCCTCATCATTATTCTTCCTGCCACTTTATTCTCGCTATTTACCACTTGTCGTCTCTGTCTAAGGGAATAAGTGGTAAGCCAGCCAGGTTAGACACAGTAAATGTACCCTGGGACACTAGTGGTAAGCCAGCCAGGTTAGACACAGTAAATGTACCCTGGGACACTAGTGGTAAGCCAGCCAGGTTAGACACAGTAAATGTACCCTGGGACACTAGTGGTAAGCCAGCCAGGTTAGACACAGTAAATGTACCCTGGGACACTAGTGGTAAGCCAGCTAGGTTAGACACAGTAAGTGTACCCTGGGACACTAGTGGTAAGCCAGCCAGGTTAGACACAGTAAGTGTACCCTGGGATACTAGTGGTAAGCCAGCAAGGTTAGACACAGTAAGTGTACCCTGGGACACTAGTGGTAAGCCAGCCAGGTTAGACACAGTAAGTGTACCCTGGGATACTAGTGGTAAGCCAGCCAGGTTAGACACAGTAAGTGTACCCTGGGATACTAGTGGTAAGCCAGCCAGGTTAGTCACAGTAAGTGTACCCTGGGATACTAGTGGTAAGCCAGCCAGGTTAGACACAGTAAGTGTACCCTGGGATACTAGTGGTAAGCCAGCCAGGTTAGACACAGTAAGTGTACCCTGGGATACTAGTGGTAAGCCAGCCAGGTTAGACACAGTAAGTGTACCCTGGGACACTAGTGGTAAGCCAGCCAGGTTAGACACAGTAAGTGTACCCTGGGATACTAGTGGTAAGCCAGCCAGGTTAGACACAGTAAGTGTACCCTGGGATACTAGTGGTAAGCCAGCCAGGTTAGACACAGTAAGTGTACCCTGGGACACTAGTGGTAAGCCAGCCAGGTTAGACACAGTAAGTGTACCCTGGGATACTAGTGGTAAGCCAGCCAGGTTAGACACAGTAAATGTACCCTGGGACACTAGTGGTAAGCCAGCCAGGTTAGACACAGTAAGTGTACCCTGGGATACTAGTGGTAAGCCAGCCAGGTTAGACACAGTAAGTGTACCCTGGGACACTAGTGGTAAGCCAGCCAGGTTAGACACAGTAAGTGTACCCTGGGATACTAGTGGTAAGCCAGCCAGGTTAGACACAGTAAATGTACCCTGGGCACTAGTGGTAAGCCAGCCAGGTTAGACACAGTAAGTGTACCCTGGGATACTAGTGTAAGCCAGCCAGGTTAGACACAGTAAGTGTACCCTGGGATACTAGTAGTAAGCCAGCCAGGTTAGACACAGTAAGTGTACCCTGGTATACTAGTGGTAAGCCAGCCAGGTTAGACACAGTAAGTGTACCCTGGGATACTAGTGGTAAGCCAGCCAGGTTAGTCACAGTAAGTGTACCCTGGGATACTAGTGGTAAGCCAGCCAGGTTAGACACAGTAAGTGTACCCTGGGATACTAGTGGTAAGCCAGCCAGGTTAGACACAGTAAGTGTACCCTGGGATACTAGTGGTAAGCCAGCCAGGTTAGACACAGTAAGTGTACCCTGGGATACTAGTGGTAAGCCAGCCAGGTTAGACACAGTAAGTGTACCCTGGGATACTAGTGGTAAGCCAGCCAGGTTAGACACAGTAAGTGTACCCTGGGATACTAGTGGTAAGCCAGCCAGGTTAGCACAGTAAGTGTACCCTGGGATACTAGTGGTAAGCCAGCCAGGTTAGCACAGTAAGTGTACCCTGGGATACTAGTGGTAAGCCAGCCAGGTTAGACACAGTAAGTGTACCCTGGGATACTAGTGGTAAGCCAGCCAGGTTAGACACAGTAAGTGTACCCTGGGATCTAGTGGTAAGCCAGCCAGGTTAGACACAGTAAGTGTACCCTGGGATACTAGTGGTAAGCCAGCCAGGTTAGACACAGTAAGTGTACCCTGGGATACTAGTGGTAAGCCAGCCAGGTTAGTCACAGTAAGTGTACCCTGGGATACTAGTGGTAAGCCAGCCAGGTTAGACAGAGTAAGTGTACCCTGGGATACTAGTGGTAAGCCAGCCAGGTTAGACAGAGTAAGTGTACCCTGGGATACTAGTGGTAAGCCAGCCAGGTTAGACAGAGTAAGTGTACCCTGGGATACTAGTGGTAAGCCAGCCAGGTTAGACAGAGTAAGTGTACCCTGGGTCGCCACCTCCGTAGAGTTTTACCAAGACTATATTCGATGTTGAAGGTTAGTGTCCTCACCTAATTCACCTCATTGTTGTTGCAGGGTTCGAGTTATCACTCCTGGCCCCGCCTCTTCGCTCCATGAGCTTAATCATACCTCTTCTTAAAGCTATGTATGGATCCTGTCTCCACTTCATCACTCTCCAGATTGTTCCACTTCCTGACAACTCTGTGACTGAAGAAATACTTCCTAACATCCCTGTGACTCGTCTGAGTCTCCAACTTCCAGGTGTGACCCCTTGTTGCTGTGTCACATCTCTGGAACACTCAGTCCCGGTTCACTGTGTCAATTCCTTTCAGTATTTTATACGTAGTTATCATGTCCCCTCCCTATCCCTCCTGTCCTCTAGTGTCGTCAGTTTGAGTTCCCCTTAACCTCTCCTCGTAGGATATGCCATTAGCTCTGGAACTAGTCTTGTTACAAACCTTTGCACTTTTCCTAATTTTTTGACGTGCTTGACCAGGTGTGGGTTCCATACTGGTGCTGCGTACTCCAGTATTTGCCTGACATACACGGTGTACAAAGTCTTGAATAATTACTTTCTGAGGTGTCAACCCACACCAGTACGCACCAGTCCTTCACACACCTGTTAAACACACACCAGTCCTTCACACACCTGTTAAACACACACCAGTCCTTCACACACCTGTTAAACACACACCAGTCCTTCACACACCTGTTAAACACACACCAGTCCTTCACACACCTGTTAAACACACACCAACACTGTCATCCCCACAACAACTCGGTAATGGCGATAAATCTCTTTAATTAAGAGGCAATTTGCATACGTAAAGCTTACGCGACCAGTGCGCCTCTGTGGGCTGCGTAATTTAAAGCTTCTCCTGACTAAAGCTTAGTGGGACATATATGCTTTGTATGGGCTCACATACACACATACACACACACACACACATATATATATATATATATATATATATATATATATATATATATATATATATATATATATATATATATATATATATATATATTTATGATATTCGCCTAGGAACTTGGAGGCCCCCTCCTCTTCCTCGGATCAACAGCTGTTTGACCCCTTCGGATTTATACATAATATAATACTATCCAAGATAATATAATTGTATTCAAGATAATATTTGTATAGCTTAAGGGTCTCTGCACACTCTTCTACGCTGCTGGTGAGAAATATTTGCTAGGAAGAATGTCTATATAATAATAATAATAATAATAATAATAATAATAATAATAATAATAATAATAATAATAATATCTTTATTTACTACCAGTACATGTACAAGGTATACAGACCATAGCTGACATCAATGACATACTACTATATAGAAAGCCGCTTGTTATGCTGAGCATTTCCCGCAAATTAGGTCAGTTTTGTCCCAGGATGCCACCCACACCAGTCCACTAACACCCAGGTACCTAATTTACTGATGGGTGAACATAGACAACCGGTGTAAGGAAACACGCCCAGTGTTCCTACCCCTTCCCTGGAATCGAACCCGGACACTCACCGTGTGAAGCGAGAGGTTAAGCCACCAGGCCACGGGCTTTCCTTCACATACCCATGTCTTATAAATCTCCCTTATAACCCTCCCTTCCTCCAGTCTTCCTTCCTCCCTTACATCTTACCTCCCTCACATCTCTCCCATCTCCCTCACAGCCTCCTCCCTCACACCT
The DNA here is from genome assembly GCA_009830355.1 of Cherax destructor. Taxonomy (NCBI): domain Eukaryota; kingdom Metazoa; phylum Arthropoda; class Malacostraca; order Decapoda; family Parastacidae; genus Cherax; species Cherax destructor. The sequence continues at coordinate 15,142 of WNWK01022889.1, forward strand.
CTCCCACACACCTCACACCTTATACCTCTCCCTTACACCTCTCCCTCACACCTCTCCCTCACACCTCTCCCTTACACCTCTCCCTCACACCTCAGATCTCTCCCTTACACCTCTCCCTCACACCTCAGATCTCTCCCTCACACCTCTCCCTAACACCTCTCCCTCACACATCTCCCTCACACATCTCCCTCACACCTCTCCCTCACACCTCACACCTCCCCCTTACACCTCTCCCTCACACCTCAGATCATCTCCCTCACACCTCTCCCTCACACCTCTCCCTCACACCTTACACCTCTCCCTTACACCTCTCCCTTACACCTCTCCCTCACACCTCAGATCTCTCCCTCACACCTCTCCCTCACACATCTCCCTCACACCTCTCCCTCACACCTCACACTCTCCCTCACACTTCTCCCTCACACCTCTCCCTCACACTTCTCCCTCACACCTCTCCCTCACACCTCTCCCTCACACCTCAGACTCGCCCTCACACCTCTCCCTCACACCTCTCCCTCACACATCTCCCTCACACATCTCCCTCACACATCTCCATCACACCTCACACCTCTCCCTCACACATCTCCCTCACACCTTTCCCTCACACCTCACACTTTTCCCTCACACATCTCCCTCACACCTTTCCCTCACACCTCACACTTTTCCCTCACACCTCTCCCTCACACCTCTCCCTCACGCTGAAAAAAACAATATCTGTCAAAAATCCTACAATATCACTCCATAACAGTCAAGACGATTGCAATATCTGTCTTAGCAACTGCAACGGAAGCTAAGAAAACTACAATACTGTCTGCAATCACCAGGTAACTGTCTGCAATGATGCAGTAACTGTCAGGAATAATACAGTAACTGTCAGGAATAATACAGTAACTGTCAGGACTGATACAATAACTGTCGGGAATTATACAATAACTGTCAGGAATTATACAATAACTGTCGGGAATTATACAATAGCTGTCAGGAATAATACAATAGCACCATTTCTGACAGCTACTTTATCATACAACTACTGTAGGACGCGCTTAATTTACTAACCGCATAAATCAGGCGATTTTTCAAAGGCTCTGTGATTTGTGTTTGTACTCCCAGTGAGGCTGGGATTTGTGTTTGTACTCCCAGTGAGGCTGTGATTTGTGTTTGTACTCCCAGTGGGGCTGTGATTTGTGTTTGTACTCCCAGTGAGGCTGGGATTTGTGTTTGTACTCCCAGTGAGGCTGTGATTTGTGTTTGTACTCCCAGTGGGGCTGTGATTTGTGTTTGTACTCCCAGTGGGGCTGGGATTTGTGTTTGTACTCCCAGTGAGGCTGGGATTTGTGTTTGTACTCTCAGTGGCGCTGTGATTTGTGTTTGTACTCCCAGTGGGGATGTGATTTGTATTTGTACTCTCAGTGAGGCTCTGATTTGTGTTTGTACTCCCAGTGGGGATGTGATTTGTGTTTGTACTCCCAGTGGGGATGTGATTTGTGTTTGTACTCCCAGTGGGGTTGTGATTTGTGTTTGTACTCCCAGTGGGGCTGTGATTTGTGTGCTGGTCATGGCATAATACCCCTGTTTGTACAATTCTCTTTCGTGAGAGAGAGAGAGAGAGAGAGAGAGAGAGAGAGAGAGAGAGAGAGAGAGAGAGAGAGAGAGAGAGAGAAGAGAGAGTTGAATAATGTAATTTACTCGGTAGTTATTAAGGTAATTTCGGATAATTACCATAGCGGGTCGCAGAATTTTATATGTACGTAAGAAGCACCTCATTGAAGGGACACGTACGCACTACGCACGGGCTACGCCTCCACGCACGCACGGACCACAGACAAATACGGCTCTCATCCCGGCACGGACCAGTGTCCGTATTCCGGGGAATAAAAGCGATTTGTGGTTATTGGTAGCAATGAAAATCTCGGATATTTTGTAGAAATGTAATGCCCCCAAGGTAGTGGGTTCGATACCCGGGTCTGTACACTCAATAGCTGGGTCTGTACATTCAATAGCTGGGTCTGTACATTCAATACCCGGGTCTGCCCACACAATAGCCCGGCCAACCCACTCGTACCCATTCACTAGAGCCTGGGACCCACATCCTGGGCTCTAGTAAGGGGCCTTGGTTCTTGTACCAAGAAACTCTAGTGGACAGGAACAAGGAAAAGGGGAAGAGAGAGAGAAGATAGACATAGAAGAGGCAGGAAGGGAGGGGGGAAGATGAGAAAGATAGGAATTGAGAGAGAAACGAATAGAGGGAGAGGAAGAGTAGGGTAAGGGACTGACCACCTTCTATACATCTGTATGTATATACAGAGAGAGATATACACACCTCTCAGTGTATACAACCAGCCTCCTTTCAGATATAACAATAAAAACAGTTTATAGAATTTACAAATTAATGCCAGAATTTTGCCAGCATTTTTTTGGCTCAGAGCTGATTTGTATTTATTTTTTCCACAGTTGTGCCTTTGATGCAACGCATCAAACAAATCATATGGTGAGAATTTTGTTAATGACGAGTGAATGTCCGATGTGTATATTATTATACAAATACTAATGTTTTAAACAAAATGAGAAATTCTTTCCAATGGTTTTGTGTAGTTATTTATTTTTGCAATTTAATACTAGTTGAGTTTTATCAGTTGGGGTTCAATAGATGCTTATAGAAAGGTGTTTTGTTAATATTTTTTTTCTTCTTGAATTGTTCCCCCCCGGCTAAGGTGAATTTGAAATTGTGAAAGATGGCTTGAAGGGATTGGGAGATAAATAGGAGAAGGATGGATAGAGAAGAATGGGAGGGATAGAGGATTAGGAGGGATAAGTACCATCAATTTAAAGAGGATTGGAGGCATGAGATGGATTGGAACCATCAATTTAAAGGATTGAAACCATCAATTTAAGGGATTGGAACCATCACTTTAAGGGATTGAACCATCAATTTAAGGATTGAAACCATCAATTTAAGGGATTGGAAAAATCAATTTAAAGGACTAGAACCATCAATTTAAGGGATTGGAACCATCAATTTAAGGGATTGGAACCATCAATTTAAGGGATTGGAACCATCAATTCAAAGAGAATTTAGAGAGGTTTCTGCAGTTGCAAGTTGATGTAGTTGATATTACTGGTGTCACCCCTCGTGATGCTCCGGGGCCAGGAGCTGTGACTCGACCCCAGCAGCCACATACAGGTGATGCACATGACGGCTCGTCTGACGAACCAAATGTGCACACAGACCGTGTACACGCGTGCACTAGTGTGGTAATGTGCACATAGACCGTGTACACGCGTGCACTAGAAGGCAATGTGCACACAGACCGTGTACACGCTTGCACTAGCCTGGCAATGTGCACACAGACCGTGTACACGCGTGCACTAGCCTGGCAATGTGCACACAGACCGTGTACACGCGTGACTAGCCTGGCAATGTGCACACAGACCGTGTACACGCGTGTACTAGCCTGGCAATGTGCACACAGACCGTGTACACGCGTGCACTAGCCTGGCAATGTGCACACAGACCGTGTACACGCGTGCACTAGCCTGGCAATGTGCACACAGACCGTGTACACGCGTGCACTAGCCTGGCAATGTGCACACAGACCGTGTACACGCGTGCACTAGTGTGGCAATGTGCACATAGATCGTGTACACGCGTGCACTAGCCTGGCAATGTGCACACACGCATGGGTGCACATTCTCAGAATGCAATACCGAGATATTCTGGGATATATATATATATATATATATATATATATATATATATATATATATATATATTATAATCCACCAATTTATGTTTGAGGGGGTCGAGTCATGGTTTCTGGCCCGGTGTGTTTGCATAAATTCTTGTTTTGTTCCAAGGGGGCTGGGTTTAGGAGAGGGGGAGATATTGACCTGGAAGGGGTCGGAGGCCGTGGGTGATGGGGAGAGAGAGGGAGATGAGGGGGGGGAGGGGAGATTATTGAACCAGGCAGCTAAGAGGGTTCTTGAGGACCCAGGTTCGATCCTGGATACTTAAGCCTCTCACTGTCTCTCAGACTGTCTCTCTCACTGTCTCCCCACTGTCTCTCACTGTCTCTCCACTGTCTCTCACTGTCTCTCCGCTGTCTATCACTATCTCTCAGATTGTCTCTCACTGTCTCCCCACTGTCTCTCACAGTCTCTTCACTGTCTCCCCACTGTCTCACTGCCTCTCCACTGTCTCTCCACTGTTCTCACTGTCTCTCCACTGTTCTCACTGTCTCTCCACTGTTCTCACTGTCTCTCCACTGTTCTCACTGTCTATCCACTGTCACTGTCTCTCCACTGTCTCACTGCCTCTCCACTGTCACTTTCTCTCCACTGTCACTGTCTCTCCACTGTCTCTCACAGTCTCTTCACTGTCTCCCCACTGTCTCACTGCCTCTCCACTGTCTCTCCACTGTCACTGTCTCTCCACTGTCACTGTCTCTCCACTGTCACTGTCTCTCTACTGTTCTCACTTCCTTTCACTGCCTCTCACTATCTCTCACTTCTTCTGTCTCTGTCTCCCCACTGTCTCTCACTGCCTCTCACTGTCTCCCCAGTGTCTTCCACTGTCTCTCAGTATCTCCCCCAGTGTCTCACTGTCTCTCCCACCGTTGCTGCTCAGTTACAAGGCAGCCATTAAACAGACATTTCAGCGGTAAGCCAGAGACCTAAGAGACAGATATAGAAAGAGATAGGAAGAGGTAAGAGAGAGATAGACTCCCCTCCCCTCCTCCCCCCACTCAAAACAACGTTTTTCTCCGGGTAGGACGAACAAGGATACACAAAATACCTGTCATTGTTTTTCCCAGTGCTTTTGACAAGCATCCATTTTTGTTTTGGTACAAGACATAGAAAACAATGGCTTTCCATAGTGGAGGGTAGGAAGAGGGGAAGGAGGGGGGAGGGAGGGATGGAGGGAGGGGGAGACAGTGTCTCGAAGTACAGCCATTGTCTCCCCTTGGTCTTTATACTCTCCCCTCGTGTGTGTGTGTGTGTGTGTGGACCCAAATTCGTCAACAATTCCCCCCCCCCCTTCACATATTTCCGGCGCTGCTCTTGCATTTATGCAACAGCAGCGATGATAATAGACTCAAACTGGGGTCGAGAGCTCATCTCATATACATATATATTAACCCCAAGCTTAAGCTTACTCGTCAAGCTTACAGAGCGAGCACAAACACCATAAACAAGGATCAAACTCTTTAAAACAGCACAAACACGATAAACAAGGATCGAAGCCTTTAAAACAACACACAAGCACGATAAACAAGGATCGAAGCCTTTAAAACAACACACAAGCACGATAAACAAGGATCGAAGCCTTTAAATCATCACAGAAATAGGTTTCGAATCCCTGCGAACTCCCTACACGCAAAATTCTTCAATAACTCTATGCATGGAACATCATAAAGACCTGTAAATGGGATCCAGACCGATTTCAAATGGAGTGAATGTTGGATATTCTATAGCAAATCTGAAATATCACGAACAAAAGCTAGCCTTTGCCCTTTATCAGCCTTGATAAAGCCTTTTGAAGGCCCAAATATCGTTTATTTATATTAGAGAAACACTCGCTGGGTAACTTGTTTTAACATCGAAGTCTGCTGACTCGATCCATAGAGGTTCCGAATCTTTAAGCGAAGGTTTTTGGTTTTGTTTTCCCACTGAGAGGCCAGTGGACTCTCAGATCTTTCCCTGGAGGATCAGCGAGATTGGTTAGCGGAGCCTACTCGAGTCTTGTCCGTGGAGCCTCCGCAAGTCTGGTCCGCGGAGCCTCCTCGAGTCTTGTCCGTGAAGCCTCAGAGAGAGTCTGGTCCGTGGAGCCTCCGTGAGCCTGGTCCGTGTAAACACAATAAGCAGACTGCCGTGTTTATGTTTGGTAGAGAAGCCGGTCTTAATACCAGCATAGTGGGCTCCTTCCCTCAGGCTCCTTCAGACCTTCATATGGAAAAAATGTCTATTTTGTCTTGATCTGCTACTCTGGGAGTTTTCAATATATTCAATGACTGGTATATTGATTTGTGTGTGTGAGAGAGAGAGGTGCTTGTTGTAGGTGTGTTGTGGATGTGTGGGTGTGATGTGGGCGTGGTGCCAGTGTTGTGGGCGTGTTGGCTTGCTCCTACCATTGTGGATTTGGCTGTGGGTTCGTACTGAAGAGATCTTACGTTAAGTAAAGACTGGGTGGTGCACGGGGGTTGAGTTTACCATCAAAAACATCTTTAGTGTCGCATCAAGACTAATTAGCGAAGTTTGCCCTCGTTTTGCTCGTAAAAATGCTCAAGTTTGTCCATCGAATCCAATTTGTTTAGTTACGATTGATAATCTAAGTGGTGTTGCATGTTTGTCGCTGTTTCTGCCGAGAGGGTCGACGCTTCTGCGCCTTTTCCTTAATGGAACCCACTATCCATACCAGCTCTGCTTTTTCCAAAAGGGGAAGATGATGGGTGGATTGGTAGCTTATCTAGCCATTGGAGGATAGAGGATTGAATATGTCCCTACTATGACTTCCATCCCTCCTCCCCACCCATCTAGAATTCCCCTGCCAGGTCTTCCTTTCTCCCCACCTCTACCCCTTCCAGAAATTCCCCCTGCTAGACTCCAGGAGGTCCCCCTCCACAAAGATGCTGCAGGTGACAGGGAGACCTGCAGCCTCCAAAGGACGTGCTTAACAATGAGTCCTCTCTGACAACGTCACAATGAAAGAATGATGGAGATTCTCTCTCTCTCTCTCTCTCTCTCTCTCTCTCTCTCTCTCTCTCTCTCTCTCTCTCTCTTCTCCCTCAGAACAACACATTATCACCACCATTAATGAAAACGTTCATTATATCATCATTTAACACTCCTCCCCCCAGATCATTAACGTCATTAACGAAGGCACTCATCAATCATCATTTACCATCAGACATGAATGTTCAATGTTAATTACTAGTTGACAACGATTGATTCATGTCTGGTAATAATAATAATAATAATAATAATAATAATAATAATAATATATATTATTATTATTATTATTAAAAATAATTATAATAATAATCATAAGACGATATGAAGAAGATAAAGAAGGCGAAGATTTAATGCATCTACCACACCATCTACCACACCATCTACCACACCATCTACCACACCATCTATCACACCATCTACCACACCATCTATCACACCATCTACCACACCATCTACCACACCATCTATCACACCATCTACCACACCATCTATCACACCATCTACCACACCATCTACCACACCATCTATCACACCATCTACCACACCATCTACCACACCATCTACCACACCATATACCACACCATCTATCACACCATCTACCACACCATCTATCACACCATCTACCACACCATCTACCACACCATCTATCACACCATCTACCACACCATCTACCACACCATCTATCACACCATCTATCACACCATCTACCACACCATCTATCACACCATCTATCACACCATCTATCACACCATCTATCACACCATCTACCACACTACCACACCATCTACCACACCATCTACCACACCATCTATCACACCATCTACCACACCATCTACCACACCATCTATCACACCATCTATCACACCATCTACCACACCATCTATCACACCATCTACCACACCATCTACCACACCATCTACCACACCATCTACCACACCATCTACCACACCATCTACCACACCATCTACCACACCATCTACCACACCATCTACCACACCATCTATCACACCATCTATCACACCATCTATCACACCATCTATCACACCATCTACCACACTACCACACCATCTACCACACCATCTACCACACCATCTACCACACCATCTACCACACCATCTACCACACTACCACACCATCTACCACACCATCTACCACACCATCTACCACACCATCTACCACACCATCTACCACACCATCTACCACACCATCTACCACACCATCTACCACACCATCTACCACACCATCTACCACACCATCTATCACACCATCTACCACACCATCTACCACACTATCTATCACACCATCTACCACACCATCTACCACACTACCACACCATCTACCACACCATCTCACCTACCACACCATCTACCACACCATCAATCACACCATCTATCACACCATCAATCACACCATCTACACACCATCACCACACCATCTACCACACTATCACACCATCTACCACACCATCTACATCTACCATCTACACACCATCTACCACACCATCTACCACACCATCTACCACACCATCTACCATTCCACCATCTTCTCTTATTCATCTACCTCCTCTACCTCTTCTTCCTGCTCCTTCCCCTGGACCAGATGACGTCTGGTCCAGTGGTTCTGCAGTGGTGCAGCAGCCGACTACCAGCTGTCAACCAGCTGCAGCGGTTTACTCTCTATCTATCGCTATCTGTCCCCACACACACACACACACACACACACACACACACACACACACACACATACACACACACACACATACACACACACACACACACACACACAGACACACACACACACACACACAAACACACACACACACATACACACACACATACACACACACACACACACACACACATACACACACCACACATACACACACACACACACACACACACACACACACACACACAGCAACACACTACATCACACACATACACACACATACACACACACACACACACACACACACAACAACAACAGCACAGCTTGCCAAGACAATTAACCAGCATCAAAGACAGGTCTGGGGACCAGTCAGTTCTGGGGACCAGTCAGGTCTGGGGACCAGTCAGGTCTGAAGACCAGTCAGGTCTGGGGACCAGTCAGGTCTGGACCAGTCAGGTCTGGGGACCAGTCAGGTCTGGGGACCAGTCAGGTCTGGGGACCAGTCAGGTCTGGGGACCAGTCAGGTCTGGGGACCAGTCAGGTCTGGGGACCAGTCAGGTCTGGAGACCAGTCAGGTCTGGGGACCAGTCAGGTCTGGGGACCAGTCAGGTCTGGGGACCAGTCAGGTCTGAAGACCAGTCAGGTCTGGGGACCAGTCAGGTCTGGGGACCAGTCAGGTCTGGGGACCAGTCAGGTCTGGAGACCAGTCAGGTTTGGGGACCAGTCAGGTCTGGAGACCAGTCAGGTCTGGAGACCAGTCAGGTCTGGGGACCAGTCAGGTCTGGAGACCAGTCAGGTCTGGGGACCAGTCAGGTCTGGGGACCAGTCAGGTCTGGGGACCAGTCAGGTCTGGGGACCAGTCAGGTCTGGGGACCAGTCAGGTCTGGGGACCAGTCAGGTCTGGAGACCAGTCAGGTCTGGGGACCAGCCCTGGCTGGTCTTTGATAGAGCAGACCAGAGACCTAACTGATCCCCTGAAGCAGGACCAATCCTAGCTGGTCCACTGGATAAATAGGAGACACTAGTGAATGGTGGTAGTAGTGGTGACTGGGGTGGTGGATGGTGGTTGTGGTGGTGATTGTGGTGGTGGTGATGGTGGATGGTGGTAGTGGTGGTGATTGTGGTAGACTGGGAGGTAGTGCCTTCACCTTAATACGTACAATGATACAGTGCACGAAGCACCAACACCGTCACCACCATCACCTCCACCACCACCATCACCACCACCACCATCACCACCTCAAGCACCACCATCACCACCATCATCACCACCACCATCACCACCACCATCACCTCCAGCACCACCACCTCCAGCACCATCACCTCCAGCACCATCACCTCCAGCACCACCATCATCACCACCTCCACCATCACCTTCACCATCACCATCACCTCCAGCGCCATCACCACCACCACCTCCACCACCATCACCTCCAGCACCATCACCACCACCATCACCTCCACCACCTCCATCACCACCACCATCACCACCACCATCACCTCCAGCACTACCACCTCCACCACCATCACCTCCAGCACCATCACCACCACCATCACCTCCACCACCTCCATCACCACCACCATCACCACCACCATCACCACCACCATCACCTCCAGCACCACCACCACCATCACCTCCACCATCACCATCACCACCACCATCACCTCCAGCACCATCCTCACCACCTACCATCACCACCACCATCACCACCACACACCTCCACCACCACCATCACACTCCAACCACACCACCACCACTCACCACTACACACCATCACCACCACCACACCACCACCATCACCTCCAGCACACACCACACCACCATCACCACACACACACACATCACCACCATATCACCACCACACATCACACACCACCACCATCACTCCACACCACCACACCACCACCATCACCACCACACCCACCACCACTCACCACCACCACACCATCACCACTCACCACCACCACCACCATCCACCCCACACCACCACCACCATCACTCCCACAACCACCCACCACCATCACCTCCAGCCACCACACCACTCACCATCCACATCACCTCCACACTCACCCACTCACCACTCACACCACCATCCCCAGACAACACCCATCAACCTCATGATGCTGTGCCAATGCTTGATGAGGCGCCAGCTGTCGCCACGGCGCCAGACACTATGCTGGCGCCGTGGTGATGGTGGTGGTGGTGGTGTGGTGGTGTGGTGTGTGGTGGTTGTGGTTATGGTGATGGAGGTGGTGGTGGTGATGGTGGTAGTTAGTGGTGATGGTGGTGGTGGTAATGATTGTGGTGGTGATGGTGGTGTGTTTGTGTTGTTGGTGAGTGGTTGTGTGGTGGTGGTGGTGGTGTGGTTGTGGTGGTGGTGTGTGGTGGTGGTTGTGGTGGTTTTGTGGTGGTGGTGTGTGATGTGGTGGTGTGTTGGTTGTGATGGTGGTGTGTTGTGGTGTGTGGTGTGTGTGGTGAGGTGGTATGTGTGGTGTGTGTGTGTGGTGGTGAGTGGTGGTGGGGGTAGTGGTGGTGGTTGGTGTGGTGGTGGTTGGTGGTGGTGGTGTGTGATGTGGTGGTGATAGTGGTGATGGTTTGTGGTGGTGGTGGTGGTGGTGTGGTGGTGGTGGTGGTTGTGGTGCAGTGTGGTGGTGTGTGAGGTGTGTGTGTGGTGTGTGGTGGTGTGTGTGTGTTGTGGTGGTGATGGTGGTGGTGGTGGTCTAGTGGTGGTGGTCTATGGGTGGTGGTGATAGTGGTGATGGCTATTCTGGTGGTGTGGTGGTGATGTGGTGGTGGATGCTATGGTGGTGCTGGTGGTGGTGCTAGTGGTGGTCGTGTGGTGGTGGTGCTAGTGGTGGTGGTGGTGCTAGTGGTGGTGCTAGTGGTGGTGCTTGTGGTGGTGCTGGTGGCAGGGGGTGTGGTGAGTGGTGGTGGTGGTGGTGGTGCTAGTGGTGGTGCTTGTGGTGGTGCTGAGTGGTGGTGCTGGTGGTGGTGTGGTGCTAGTGGTGGTGCTTGTGGTGGTGCTAGTGGTGGGTGCTGGTGGTGGTGCTAGTGGTGGTGCTGGTGGTGGTGCTGGTGGTGGTGCTGGTGGTGGTGCTAGTGGTGGTGCTGGTGGTGGTGCTAGTGGTGGTGCTGGTGGTGGTGCTAGTGGTGGTGCTGGTGGTGGTGCTGGTGGTGGTGCTAGTGGTGGTGCTGGTGGTGGTGCTGGTGGTGGTGCTAGTGGTGGTGCTGGTGGTGGTGCTAGTGGTGGTGCTGGTGGTGGTGCTGGTGGTGGTGCTAGTGGTGGTGCTGGTGGTGGTGCTGGTGGTGGTGCTAGTGGTGGTGCTGGTGGTGGTGGTGGTGGTGGTGCTGCTGGTGGTGGTGCTAGTGGTGGTGCTGGTGGTGGTGCTAGTGGTGGTGGTGGTGGTGCAATAGTTATTGTCGTCATCTTATGTCGTAACTTGGCGGATTTGGGTCGGCTGAGTTGCCTGGGTGTTAGGTGGTGTGCTGGTGGTGGTGTGGTGGTGGTGGTGGTGGTGCTGGTGGTGGTGTGTGGTGGTGGTGGTGTGTGGTGGTGGTGTGTGGTGGTGCTGGTGGTGGTGCTGGTGGTGGTGCTGGTGGTGGTGTGGTGGTGGTGGTGGTGGTGTGTGGTGGTGGTGCTGTGGTGGTGCTGGTGGTGGTGCAGTGGTGGTGGTGGTGGTACTGGTTTGTGTGTGATAGTAATTGGGCGATTGTCGGTGAGCTCGACGGTGTTGGTGGTGTGTGGTGGTGGTGGTGTGTGGTGGTGGTGGTGGTGGTGGTGGTGTGGGGTGTGGTGGTGGTGGTGGTTGTGGTGGTGCTGGTGGTGGTGGTGGTGGTGGTAGTGGTGGTGGTGGTTGTGGTGGTGCTGGTGGTGGTGGTGGTGGTGGTGGTAGTGGTGGTGGTGGTTGTGGTGGTGTGTGGTGGTGGTGGTGGTGGTGGTGGTGGTGGTTGTGGTGGTGGTGGTAGTGGTTGTGGTGATGGTAGTTGTAGTGGTGGTTGTGGTGGTGATAGTTGTGATACTGGTGGTAGTGGTGGTAGTGGTACTGGAAGTTATAAGCACAGGGGAGTCATAGGGATGTTAGGAAATACTTCTTAAGCCACAGTGTAGTCGAAAGTTTAACCTAAAACAACGAAGAGTTCGACATAGGTTCCACACACAGCTTCAAGACGAGGTACGACAGTGATCACGATGCAGCCAGAGAGTGAAGCCAGTAGTGACCAGCAAAGAGGAGCAGCCAGGAGCTGTGACTCAACCCTTGCAACTATATGTAAGCGAGTACACTCCCACCAGAACCATAGACCATGGAAGAGTGTTGAATCAGCAAGAGTGTTGGGAGGTGAAAGAGTGCTGATAGCTGGCTGTTGTGCGTGGTGAAGAGTGCGTGAGAGGTGAGCTGAGAGTGTGTGCGTGGGGTGAAAGAGTGCGTGAGAGGTGAGAGTGCTGGAGCTGAGTGTGTGCGTGGGGGTGAAAGAGTGCGTGAGAGGTGAGAGTGCGTGGAAGCTGAGTGTGTGCGTGGGGGTGAAAGAGTGCGTGAGAGGTGAGAGTGCATGGGAGCTGAGTGTGTGCGTGGGGGTGAAAGAGTGCGTGAGAGGTGAGAGTGCGTGGGAGCTGAGTGTGTGCGTGGGGGTGAAAGAGTGCGTGAGAGGTGAGAGTGCGTGGGAGCTGAGTGTGTGCGTGGGGGTGAAAGAGTGGTGAGAGGTGAGAGGTGGGAGCTGAGTGTGTGCGTGGGGTGAAGAGTGCGAGAGGTGAGTGCGTGGGAGCTGAGTGTGCGTGGGAGGTGAGAGAGTGCGTGGGAGGTGAGAGAGTGCGTGGGATGAGAGTGCGTGGGAGGTGTGTGAGTTAGGAGTCATTACGGTGATGCCGGGGGGGTAGTAAGGAGTCATCAGGGTCTTCAAAAAGAGCCTCTGGGTGTCGTCTCATAATGTTGGTTCAGTTTATATATCTCGTAACTTTTATTCACCCTGTGGAGGGTGTAGCAGGGTGTAGCAGGGTGTAGCAGGGTGTAGCAGGGTGTAGCAGGGTGTAGCAGGGTATAGGAAGTGTAGGAGGGTGTGGGAAGGTGAAAAAGGGTGTGGATGGGGTGAGGGATGGTGTTAGAGGTTGTTGGAGTGTAATGGAGGGTGTAGGAGAGTGTAGTAGGGTGTTGGAGGGTGTTTGTAGTATGCAATGAGCTTCAAAACACACATCCTGTGACTACAAGCATAACTACCATTTGTAAAAGTCGACAATTTAGAGTGAGGGTGTGGGAACCAGGCTAGTTTACCTTGTAACCAGAGTCAGCCTTGACGGGTCAGTACCTCACATGGTTTCAGCTGCTGAGCACGCTGTAATCTCCTGTTCTCTGAGTGGGTTTATAAGCTGCAGCCAGGGAGAGTACTCATTCCTGCTCTTTTCTCGTAATCTCCTTATTTTTCTTATTCAGGAAGGTATTGGTTTGGAAATAGAATAATGGATGTGTGGAATATTTTGCCTAGTAGGGTTATTGAAGCTAAAACTTTGGGTAACTTCAAATTTAGGTTACATAAATACAAGAGGAAGAGAGGTTGGATTTGAGTGGGACTTGTACATGAATTAATAGTATTATCAAAGCTTATTGCTTGGCTATCATAAAAAATGGGTTGGGCAAACGTGTTTGTTGTGTATTTGAGTTTGAGAAGAACCTGCCTAGCATGGGCCAGTAAGCCTGCAGCAGTGTTCCTCCTCCCTTATATTCTTATGTATTTTAAGTCGTAAAATAATTTGACCTCTTTATCGATCTCTCTCTCGCTATGTTCCCAGCTGTGTTGGTTATCCTGGAGCTTCTCCAAAAGCACTGTTGTAAATGCTTTATTATTGCTCTGTGTTGCAAGTTGCCTTGCTTTTACTGCGATGTCTTGCGTTGTGAGTGCACTGCGTTATTGCTAGGTGCTGCTAACTGTATTTATGGGTGGGTAATGTCACCAGCCCGCCTCACAGTGCTCAGTACCAGCATACATACGTTGCAAAAATACACACAAATGCAATATAATACGTTCCTTTATTGACGACGTTTCGCCCACACAGTGGGCTTTAATCAAGTCACAAACAGATCTACCTGGGTAAAAGGTACGTGAGAAAATGTTGGGTAGGTTGTATTTGGGACTGAATACCTCATTCTGTTTTGGACTGAAGAAGCCACGTGTGAAACTTGTGGGTATTTTATATAATTTTCACCACAGCTTTGAGGTATATACCCTAGTAATAGATACCGCCAAACTGGTTTAGAGTTTATTTACCTGGGTTTTTAAACCCAGGTAATTGTTGAAAATGGTATAAAATATCAAGTTGATGATTAAGACACATGTACAACAGTTGGGTATCTTTATTGATGAAACGTTTCGCCCACACAGTAGACTTCTTCAGTCAAATACAGAGGCAGTAGGTGTAGTAATGAAATAAAGATGATGTAATCAGTCCATCAACCTTGGAGAAATAGTATTTGAGGTGGTCAGTCCCTCAGCCTGGAGAAGAGTTCAGCACCATGGTCTGGAACAAGGTGGTCAGTCACTCAGCCTGGAGAAGAGTTCAGCACCATGGTCTGGAACAAGGTGGTCAGTCCCTCAGCCTGGAGAAGAGTTCAGCACCATGGTCTGGAACAAGGTGGTCAGTCACTCAGCCTGGAGAAGAGTCCAGCACCATGGTCTGGAACAAGGTGGTCAGTGCCTCAGCCTGGAGAAGAGTTCAGCACCATGGTCTGGAACAAGGTGGTCAGTGCCTCAGCCTGGAGAAGAGTTCAGCACCATGGTCTGGAACAAGGTGGTCAGTCCCTCAGCCTGGAGAAGAGTTCAGCTCCATGGTCTGGAACAAGGTGGTCAGTCCCTCAGCCTGGAGAAGAGTTCAGCTCCATGGTCTGGAACAAGGTGGTCAGTGCCTCAGCCTGGAGAAGAGTTCAGCACCATGGTCTGGAACAAGGTGGTCAGTGCCTCAGCCTGGAGAAGAGTTCAGCACCATGGTCTGGAACAAGGTGGTCAGTCCCTCAGCCTGGAGAAGAGTTCAGCTCCATGGTCTGGAACAAGGTGGTCAGTGCCTCAGCCTGGAGAAGAGTTCAGCACCATGGTCTGGAACAAGGTGGTCAGTGCCTCAGCCTGGAGAAGAGTTCAGCACCATGGTCTGGAACAAGGTGGTCAGTCCCTCAGCCTGGAGAAGAGTTCAGCTCCATGGTCTGGAACAAGGTGGTCAGTCCCTCAGCCTGGAGAAGAGTTCAGCTCCATGGTCTGGAACAAGGTGGTCAGTGCCTCAGCCTGGAGAAGAGTTCAGCACCATGGTCTGGAACAAGGTGGTCAGTGCCTCAGCCTGGAGAAGAGTTCAGCACCATGGTCTGGAACAAGGTGGTCAGTCCCTCAGCCTGAGAAGAGTTCAGCTCAATGGTCTGGAACAAGGTGGTCAGTCCCTCAGCCTGGAGAAGAGTCCAGCACCATGGTCTGGAACAAGGTGGTCAGTCACTCAGCCTGGAGAAGAGTTCAGCTCCATGGTCTGGAACAAGGTGGTCAGTCACTCAGCCTGGAGAAGAGTTCAGCACCATGGTCTGGAACAAGGTGGTCAGTCCCTCAGCCTGGAGAAGAGTCCAGCTCCATGGTCTGGAACAAGGTGGTCAGTCACTCAGCCTGGAGAAGAGTCCAGCACCATGGTCTGGAACAAGGTAGTCAGTCCCTCAGCCTGGAGAAGAGTTCAGCACCATGGTCTGGAACAAGGTGGTCAGTCATTCAGCCTGGAGAAGAGTTCAGCTCCATGGTCTGGAACAAGGTGGTCAGTCCCTCAGCCTGGAGAAGAGTCCAGCACCATGGTCTGGAACAAGGTGGTCAGTCCCTCAGCCTGGAGAAGAGTCCAGCACCATGGCCTGGAACAAGGTGGTCAGTCCCTCAGCCTGGAGAAGAGTCCAGCTCCATGGTCTGGAACAAGGTGGTCAGTCCCTCAGCCTGGAGAAGAGTCCAGCTCCATGGTCTGGAACAAGGTGGTCAGTCACTCAGCCTGGAGAAGAGTCCATTATTATTATTATAATCAAATAGAAGCGCTAAACCACAGGGGTTATACAGCGCTGCAGGTTATTGTAGGATGCAGGGAGAGTGGGTTGTAAGAGGGAGATGGACGATTAGTAGGGTATGGAGTGCAAGATGACGGTGGATAGTGCAGGGGAGGAGGGTAGCAAGAGATCGAGGTAGAAGGGACTGAGGAGGTGCCAGAGGTATAATCTTCAGAGTCTGTGTAGTAAGTCAGTTTCTGTCAAAAAGTCAATGAGAGAGTCAGGATTAAAGGAGGGGCCATCTGCAAGAAGGAAGGTAA
>WNWK01022890.1:0-31837 GCA_009830355.1 Cherax destructor
ATGCAGTTCAATGTAGATAAATGCAAGGTTCTGAAGCTCGGGAGTGTCCATAACCCAAGCACTTATAAGTTAAATAACGTAGAACTTAGCCATACAGATTGCGAGAAGGACTTGGGGGTGATGGTAAGCAGCAACCTTAAACCAAGACAGCAATGCCTAAGCGTACGTAATAAGGCAAATAGATTACTGGGATTTATATCAAGAAGTGTTAGCAACAGAAGTCCAGAGGTTATATTACAGCTTTATACATCATTAGTAAGGCCTCACCTAGATTACGCAGCTCAGTTCTGGTCTCCATATTACAGAATGGACATAAATTCGTTAGAAAACATTCAGCGTAGAATGACTAAATTAATACATAGCATTAGAAATCTTCCTTACGAAGAAAGATTGAAGACCCTAAAATTACATTCACTTGTAAGACGTAGAATGAGGGGAGACATGATCGAGGTATACAAGTGGAAAATGGGTATTAACAAAGGGGATATAAATAAGGTCTTGAGGATATCTCTCCAAGAGAGAACCCGCAATAATGGATTCAAGTTAGATAAGTTTAGATTTAGAAAGGATATAGGAAAGTATTGGTTTGGAAATAGGGTAGTTGATGAGTGGAACAGTCTGCCTAGTAGGGTTATTGAAGCTAGGACCTTGGGTAGTTTCAAATTTAGGTTGGATAAATTCATGAGTGAGAGCGGTTGGATTTGAGTGGGACTCGCACATGAGTGGGTAGAATTGTCAAAGCTTATTTCTTGGGTAGCATTGAAAATTGGGTTGAGCAAATATTCTGTTAGTGGGACGGATTGTGAAGGACCTGCCTAGTATGGGCCAACAGGCCTGCTGCAGTGTTCCTCCTTTCTTATGTTCTTATGTTCTTATGGAAGCACAGAAAAGGAGTTCGAAGTTTCCACAGCAGTCTCTTTCTTCTTCGTCGTTACTACCTCTCCATTCGTCTTCTTGATCTTCAACTTCGTCCCATGCTGTCCGGCCACTGCCCAGGTTACCTTCTTGACCTGAGGACTCACAACAGGAGGACTACTACGAATCCTCTTGTTTTCCTTACTCACAACAGGAGGACTACTACGAATCCTCTTGCTGATGATACAAAAATAGGCCGTATAATTCATTCTGAGGAGGATAACAGTGAACTCCAGGAGGATTTGGATAAATTAATGTCTTGGTCTGAAAAGTGGCAGATGAAGTTCAATGTGGACAAGTGTAAGGTGCTTGTCGTTGGTAATGAAAATATCCCTCGAATTTATAAACTAGGTGAAGTTGAGCTTGATCATACAGAATGTGAAAAAGACTTGGGAGTCATGGTAAGCAGAAATCTAAAGCCAAGACAACAGTGCCTAAGTGTGCGCAATAAGGCTAACAGATTACTAGGATTTATTTCAAGAAGTATAAGCAACAGAAGTCCAAAAGTTATTTTACAGCTCTATACATCACTAGTGAGACCTCATTTGGATTATGCAGCTCAGTTTTGGTCTCCTTACTACAGGATGGATATAGATTCATTGGAGAACATACAAAGAAGAATGACTAAAATGATTTACAGTATAAGAAATCTCCCGTATGAAGATAGACTTAGAGCGTTGAATCTCCACTCTCTGGAGAGGGTATAGATGAATGGTTCTGGAGAGACGTAGAATGAGGGGAGATATCATCGAGGTGTACAAGTGGATGATGGGCATAAACAAAGGAGATATTAATAAAATACTGAGGATATCGAACCAAGTAAGAACGAGAAATAACGGATTTAAATTGGATAAATTTAGATTTAGAAAGGACATAGGCAAGTACTGGTTTTCGAACAGAGTTGTAGATGCGTGGAACAATCTTCCGAGTACTGTGATAGAGGCTAGGACCTTGGGTGGCTTTAAAAAGAGATTGGACAAATATATGAGTGGGAGGGGCTGGGTTTGATTTGTGTCGTGAGTACGGGAATAAATTTTTAGGTAGTGGTGGTTTTGATAAGGACCTGCCTTGTATGGGCCAGTAGGCCTTCTGCAGTGTTCCTCCATTCTTATGTTCTTATGTTTCGAACAGAGTTGTAGATGCGTGGAACAATCTTCCGAGTACTGTGATAGAGGCTAGGACCTTGGGTGGCTTTAAAAAGAGATTGGACAAATATATGAGTGGGAGGGGCTGGGTTTGATTTGTGTCGTGAGTACGGGAATAAATTCTTAGGTAGTGGTGGTTTTGATAAGGACCTGCCTTGTATGGGCCAGTAGGCCTTCTGCAGTGTTCCTCCATTCTTATGTTCTTATGTTCTTAAGTCATGTAATGGAGGCAGGAACCATATATAGCTTTAAGACGAGGTATGATAAAGCTCATGGAGCAGGGAGAGAGAGGACCCAGTAGCTATCAGTGAAGAGGCGGGGCCAGGAGCTGAGTCTCGACCCTGCAACCACAGTTAGGTGAGTACAATTAGGAGAAGACAAGCACTATCGACAAGTGCCTTTGTCAAACAGTAACTAACAGAGTACAGGAAACAAATTTGGTATCATAAGAACATAAGAAAGGAGGAACACTGCAGCAGGCCTGTTGGCCCATACTAGGCAGGTCCTTCACAATCCATCCCACTAACAGAATAATTGCCCAACCTAATTTTCAATTCTACCCAAGAAATAAGCTTTGAAGATTCTATTAACTCAAGTGCGAGTCCCACTCAAATCCAACCCCTCTCACTCATGAATTTATCCAACCTAAATTTGAAACTACCCAAGGTCCTAGCTTCAATGACCCTACTAGGCAGACTGTTCCACTCATCAACTACCCTATTTCCAAACCAATATTTTCCTATATCCTTTCTAAATCTAAACTTATCCAATTTGAATCCATTATTGGGGTTCTCTCTTGGAGAGATATCCTCAAGACCTTATTTATATCCCCTTATTAATACCCATCTTCCACTTATATACCTCGATCATGTCTCCCTCATTCTTCGTCTTACAAGTGAATGTAATTTAAGGGTCTTCAATCTTTCTTCATACGGAAGATTTCTAATGCTATGAATTAACTTTGTCATTCGTCGCTGAATGTTTTCTAACGAATTTATATCCATTCTGTAAAATGGAGACCAGAACTGAGCTGCATAATCTAGGTGAGGCCTTACTAATGATGTATAAAGCTGTAATATAACCGCTGGACTTCTGTTGCTTACACTTCTTGATATAAATCCCAGTAATCTATTTGCTTTATTTCTTACGCTTAGGCATTGCTGACTTGGTTTGAGGTTGCTGCTTACCATAACCCCCAGATCCTTTTCGCATTCTGTACGGCTGAGTTCAACATTATTAACATAAGAACATAAGAAAGGAGGAACACTGCAGCAGGCCTGTTGGCCCATACTAGGCAGGTCCTTCACAATCCGTCCCACTAACAGAATATTTGCTCAACCCAATTTTCAATGCTACCCAAGAAATAAGCTTTGACAATTCTACCCACTCATGCGCGAGTCCCACTCAAATCCAACCCCTCTCACTCATGAATTTATCCAACCTAAATTTGAAACTACCCAAGGTCCTAGCTTCAATAACCCTACTAGGCAGACTGTTCCACTCATCAACTACCCTATTTCCAAACCAATACTTTCCTATATCCTTTCTAAATCTAAACTTATCTAACTTGAATCCATTATTGCGGGTTCTCTCTTGGAGAGATATCCTCAAGACCTTATTTATATCCCCTTTGTTAATACCCATTTTCCACTTGTATACCTCGATCATGTCTCCCCTCATTCTACGTCTTACAAGTGAATGTAATTTTAGGGTCTTCAATCTTTCTTCGTAAGGAAGATTTCTAATGCTATGTATTAATTTAGTCATTCTACGCTGAATGTTTTCTAACGAATTTATGTCCATTCTGTAATATGGAGACCAGAACTGAGCTGCTTAATCTAGGTGAGGCCTTACTAATGATGTATAAAGCTGTAATATAACCTCTGGACTTCTGTTGCTAACACTTCTTGATATAAATCCCAGTAATCTATTTGCCTTATTACGTACGCTTAGGCATTGCTGTCTTGGTTTAAGGTTGCTGCTTACCATCACCCCCAAGTCCTTCTCGCAATCTGTATGGCTAAGTTCTACGTTATTTAACTTATAAGTGCTTGGGTTATGGACACTCCCGAGCTTCAGAACCTTGCATTTATCTACATTGAACTGCATCTGCCACTTTTCTGACCACGAATTAAGTTTGTCTAAATCTTCCTGAAGTTCTATGACATCTATGTTTGAATCAATTATCCTACCTATCTTCGTGTCGTCGGCGAATTTGCTCATATCACTAGTAATTCCCTCATCAAGGTCATTGATATATATTATAAATAACAATGGGCCTAAGACTGATCCCTGTGGAACACCACTTGTTACAAGTCCCCATTCGGATTTAACCCCATTTATGCACACTCTCTGCTTCCTATTGGTGAGCCATGACTCGATCCATGACAGCACTTTTCCCCCAATGCCATGAGCTGCCACTTTCTTTAACAGTCTCTGGTGCGGTACTCTATCAAAAGCCTTACTAAAGTCTAAATAAACAATATCGAATTCTTTATCGTGATCAACAGCCTCAAAAGCTTTACTGAAGAAGGTTAATAAATTAGATAGGCAGGAACGGCCCCTCGTGAATCCATGCTGGGTATCATTAATCAAATTATGGTTATCTAGATGGCTTCTAATAATATCAGCTATAATTGACTCTAATAATTTGCCTACAATTGAGGTCAGGCTTATTGGGCGGTAGTTTGACGGTAGTGACTTGTCCCCTGCTTTAAAAATAGGAATTACATTAGCCATCTTCCACATATCAGACACTACACCTGTTTGAAGAGATAAATTAAAAATGTTAGATATTGGTTCACAGAGTTCCATTTTGCATTCCTTAAGAACCCTTGCAAAAAGCTCATCAGGACCCGGCGATTTATTTTGTTTCAGTCGGTCCAGCTGTTTCATAATCATTTCGCTAGTGACTGTGATATTACATAATTTATCTTCTTCTGGACCTCTGTAAAAATTAATTACTGGGATATTATTAATGTCTTCCTGTGTGAAAACCGAGAGAAAATAATTATTAAAAATAGAGCACATATCATTCTCCTTGTCAGTAAGATGCCCAAAGTTATTTTTAAGGGGACCTATCTTATCCCTAACTTTTGTTCTATAAACCTGGAAAAAACTTTTTGGGTTAGTTTTTGAATCCCTAGCAACTTTAATTTCATAGTCCCGTTTAGCTTTTCTTATTCCCTTTTTAACGTCCCTCTTAATGTCAGTATACTGATTTATAAGATGACCCTCACCTCTTTTTATGCGCCTATAAATTCCTTTCTTCTGCCCTAAAAGATATTTGAGCCTATTATTCATCCATTTTGGGTCATTTCTACTTGATTCTACTTTGCATTTATCTACATTGAACTGCATCTGCCATTTTTCTGACCAGGAATTGAGTTTGTCTAAATCCTCCTGAAGTTCCGTGACATCTACGTCTGAATCGATTTTCCTACCTATCTTCGTGTCATCAGCGAATTTGCTCATATCACTAGTAATTCCCTCGTCAAGGTCATTTATATATATTATAAACAACAACGGGCCCAAAACCGATCCCTGTGGAACGCCACTTGTTACAGATCCCCACTCAGATTTAACCCCATTAATGCACACCCTCTGCTTCCTATTGGTGAGCCATGACTCGATCCATGAAAACACTTTTCCTCCAATGCCGTGAGCAGCCACTTTCTTTAACAGTCTCTGATGTGGTACTCTATCAAAAGCCTTACTAAAATCCAAATAAACAATATCGAATTCTTTATCATGATCAACTGCCTCAAAAGCCTTACTGAAAAAGTTAATAAATTAGTTAGGCAGGAACGGCCCCTGGTGAATCCATGTTGAGTATCATTAATCAAATTATGCCTATCGAGATGGCTTCTTATGTTATCAGCTATAATCGACTCTAATAATTTGCCTACAATTGAAGTTAGACTTATTGGGCGGTAATTTGATGGTAACGACTTGTCCCCTGCTTTAAAAATAGGAATTACATTAGCCATCTTCCACGTATCAGACACTACACCTGTTTGAAGAGATAGGTTAAAAATGTTAGTTAAGGGTTCACAGAGTTCAATTTTGCATTCCTTAAGAACCCTTGAAAAAAGCTCATCAGGGCCTGGCGATTTATTTTGCTTCAAACGGTCTATCTGTTTGATAACCATTTCGCTAGTGACTGTGATACTACATAATTTATCTTCTTCAGGCCCACTAAAATACCTGGTGGTGTTGTCTCATCAACAGTCAACATACAGTTAAAAATAGAAATTGGAGGAGTTGGTCTCCTTGCTCTAAGTGTAAAATGAATCTTGCGATTGCCTTCAAATTTCCACCACTGGTGTTGTGTTGTGAACGCCACGCCCATTAGAAATCTTCCTTACGAAGAAAGATTGAAGACCCTAAAATTACATTCACTTGTAAGACGTAGAATGAGGGGAGACATGATCGAGGTATACAAGTGGAAAATGGGTATTAACAAAGGGGATATAAATAAGGTCTTGAGGATATCTCTCCAAGAGAGAACCCGCAATAATGGATTCAAGTTAGATAAGTTTAGATTTAGAAAGGATATAGGAAAGTATTGGTTTGGAAATAGGGTAGTTGATTAATGATACCCAGCATGGATTCACGAGGGGCCGTTCCTGCCTATCTAATTTATTAACCTTCTTCAGTAAAGCTTTTGAGGCTGTTGATCACGATAAAGAATTCGATATTGTTTATTTAGACTTTAGTAAGGCTTTTGATAGAGTACCGCACCAGAGACTGTTAAAGAAAGTGGCAGCTCATGGCATTGGGGGAAAAGTGCTGTCATGGATCGAGTCATAAGAACATAAGAACATAAGAAAAGAGGAACACTGCAGCAGGCCTGTTGGCCCATACTAGGCAGGTCCTTCACAATCCGTCCCACTAACAGAATATTTGCTCAACCCAATTTTCAAAGCTACCCAAGAAATAAGCTTTGACAATTCTACCCACTCATGCGAGTCCCACTCAAATCAACCCTCTCACTCATGAATTTATCCAACCTAAATTTGAAACTACCCAAGGTCCTAGCTTCAATAACCCTACTAGGCAGACTGTTCCACTCATCAACTACCCTATTTCCAAACCAATACTTTCCTATATCCTTTCTAAATCTAAACTTATCTAACTTGAATCCATTATTGCGGGTTCTCTCTTGGAGAGATATCCTCAAGACCTTATTTATATCCCCTTTGTTAATACCCATTTTCCACTTGTATACCTCGATCATGTCTCCCTCATTCTACGTCTTACAAGTGAATGTAATTTTAGGGTCTTCAATCTTTCTTCGTAAGGAAGATTTCTAATGCTATGTATTAATTTAGTCATTCTACGCTGAATGTTTTCTAACGAATTTATGTCCATTCTGTAATATGGAGACCAGAACTGAGCTGCGTAATCTAGGTGAGGCCTTACTAATGATGTATAAAGCTGTAATATAACCTCTGGACTTCTGTTGCTAACACTTCTTGATATAAATCCCAGTAATCTATTTGCCTTATTACGTACGCTTAGGCATTGCTGTCTTGGTTTAAGGTTGCTGCTTACCATCACCCCCAAGTCCTTCTCGCAATCTGTATGGCTAAGTTCTACGTTATTTAACTTATAAGTGCTTGGGTTATGGACACTCCCGAGCTTCAGAACCTTGCATTTATCTACATTGAACTGCATCTGCCACTTTTCTGACCACGAATTAAGTTTGTCTAAATCTTCCTGAAGTTCTATGACATCTATGTTTGAATCAATTATCCTACCTATCTTCGTGTCGTCGGCGAATTTGCTCATATCACTAGTAATTCCCTCATCAAGGTCATTGATATATATTATAAATAACAATGGGCCTAAGACTGATCCCTGTGGAACACCACTTGTTACAAGTCCCCATTCGGATTTAACCCCATTTATGCACACTCTCTGCTTCCTATTGGTGAGCCATGACTCGATCCATGACAGCACTTTTCCCCAATGCCATGAGCTGCCACTTTCTTTAACAGTCTCTGGTGCGGTACTCTATCAAAAGCCTTACTAAAGTCTAAATAAACAATATCGAATTCTTTATCGTGATCAACAGCCTCAAAAGCTTTACTGAAGAAGGTTAATAAATTAGATAGGCTCACCAATAGGAAGCAGAGAGTGTGCATAAATGGGGTTAAATCCGAATGGGGACTTGTAACAAGTGGTGTTCCACAGGGATCAGTCTTAGGCCCATTGTTATTTATAATATATATCAATGACCTTGATGAGGGAATTACTAGTGATATGAGCAAATTCGCCGACGACACGAAGATAGGTAGGATAATTGATTCAAACATAGATGTCATAGAACTTCAGGAAGATTTAGACAAACTTAATTCGTGGTCAGAAAAGTGGCAGATGCAGTTCAATGTAGATAAATGCAAGGTTCTGAAGCTCGGGAGTGTCCATAACCCAAGCACTTATAAGTTAAATAACGTAGAACTTAGCCATACAGATTGCGAGAAGGACTTGGGGGTGATGGTAAGCAGCAACCTTAAACCAAGACAGCAATGCCTAAGCGTACGTAATAAGGCAAATAGATTACTGGGATTTATATCAAGAAGTGTTAGCAACAGAAGTCCAGAGGTTATATTACAGCTTTATACATCATTAGTAAGGCCTCACCTAGATTACGCAGCTCAGTTCTGGTCTCCATATTACAGAATGGACATAAATTCGTTAGAAAACATTCAGCGTAGAATGACTAAATTAATACATAGCATTAGAAATCTTCCTTACGAAGAAAGATTGAAGACCCTAAAATTACATTCACTTGTAAGACGTAGAATGAGGGGAGACATGATCGAGGTATACAAGTGGAAAATGGGTATTAACAAAGGGGATATAAATAAGGTCTTGAGGATATCTCTCCAAGAGAGAACCCGCAATAATGGATTCAAGTTAGATAAGTTTAGATTTAGAAAGGATATAGGAAAGTATTGGTTTGGAAATAGGGTAGTTGATGAGTGGAACAGTCTGCCTAGTAGGGTTATTGAAGCTAGGACCTTGGGTAGTTTCAAATTTAGGTTGGATAAATTCATGAGTGAGAGGGGTTGGATTTGAGTGGGACTCGCGCATGAGTGGGTAGAATTGTCAAAGCTTATTTCTTGGGTAGCTTTGAAAATTGGGTTGAGCAAATATTCTGTTAGTGGGACGGATTGTGAAGGACCTGCCTAGTATGGGCCAACAGGCCTGCTGCAGTGTTCCTCTTTTCTTATGTTCTTATGTTCTTATGAGTGGAACAGTCTGCCTAGTAGGGTTATTGAAGCTAGGACCTTGGGTAGTTTCAAATTTAGGTTGGATAAATTCATGAGTGAGAGGGTTGGATTTGAGTGGACTCCGCATGAGTGGGTAGAATTGTCAAAGATTATTTCTTGGGTAGCATTGAAAATTGGGTTGAGCAAATATTCTGTTAGTGGGACGGATTGTGAAGGACCTGCCTAGTATGGGCCAACAGGCCTGCTGCAGTGTTCCTCCTTTCTTATGTTCTTATGTTCTTATGTTATATTACAGCTTTATACATCATTAGTAAGGCCTCACCTAGATTATGCAGCTCAGTTCTGGTCTCCATTTTACAGAATGGATATAAATTCGTTAGAAAACATTCAGCGACGAATGACAAAGTTAATTCATAGCATTAGAAATCTTCCGTATGAAGAAAGATTGAAGACCCTTAAATTACATTCACTTGTAAGACGAAGAATGAGGGGAGACATGATCGAGGTATATAAGTGGAAGATGGGTATTAATAAGGGGATATAAATAAGGTCTTGAGGATATCTCTCAGAGAGAACCCGCATTAATGGATTCAAATTGGATAAGTTTAGATTTAGAAAGGATATAGGAAAATATTGGTTTGGAAATAGGGTAGTTGATGAGTGGAACAGTCTGCCTAGTAGGGTCATTGAAGCTAGGACCTTGGGTAGTTTCAAATTTAGGTTGGATAAATTCATGAGTGAGAGGGGTTGGATTTGAGTGTGACTCGCACTTGAGTTAATAGAATCTTCAAAGCTTATTTCTTGGGTAGAATTGAAAATTAGGTTGGGCAATTATTCTGTTAGTGGGATGGATTGTGAAGGACCTGCCTAGTATGGGCCAACAGGCCTGCTGCAGTGTTCCTCCTTTCTTATGTTCTTATGTTCTTATGTTCTTATGTTCATGCTGGTGTTGTGATGTGAACGCCACGTTCATGCTGGTGTTGTGATGTGAACGCCACGTTCATGCTAGTGTTGTGTTGTGAACGCCACGTTCATGCTGGTGTTGTGTTGTGAACGCTACGTTCATGCTGGTGTTGTGATGTGAACGCCACGTTCATGCTGGTGTTATGAACGCCACGTTCATGCTGGAGTTGTGTTGTGAACGCCACGTTCATGCTGGTGTTGTGTTGTGAACGCCACGTTCATGCTGGTGTTGTGTTGTGAACGCCACGTTCATGCTGGTGTTGTGTTGTGAACGCCACGTTCATGCTGGTGTTATGAACGCCACGTTCATGCTGGAGTTGTGTTGTGAACGCCACGTTCATGCTGGTGTTGTGATGTGAACGCCACGTTCATGCTGGTGTTGTGTTGTGAACGCAACGTTCATGCTGGAGTTGTGTTGTGAACGCTACGTTCATGCTGGTGTTGTGATGTGAACGCCACGTTCATGCTGGTGTTATGAACGCCACGTTCATGCTGGAGTTGTGTTGTGAACGCCACGTTCATGCTGGTGTTGTGTTGTGAACGCCACGTTCATGCTGGTGTTGTGTTGTGAACGCCACGTTCATGCTGGTGTTGTGTTGTGAACGCCACGTTCATGCTGGAGTTGTGTTGTGAACGCCACGTTCATGCTGGTGTTGTGATGTGAACGCCACGTTCATGCTGGTGTTGTGTTGTGAACGCAACGTTCATGCTGGAGTTGTGTTGTGAACGCCACGTTCATGCTAGTGTTGTGTTGTGAACGCCACGTTCATGCTGGTGTTGTGTTGTGAACGCCACGTTCATGATGGTAGTTTGTTGTGAACGCCACGTTCATGCTGGTGTTGTGAAGGCCACGTTCATGCTGGAGTTGTGTTGTGAACGCCACGTTCATGCTGGTGTTGTGTTGTGAACGCCACGTTCATGCTGGTGTTGTGTTGTGAACGCCACGTTCATGCTGGAGTTGTGTTGTGAACGCTACGTTCATGCTAGTGTTGTGTTGTGAACGCCACGTTCATGCTGGTGTTGTGTTGTGAACGCCACGTTCATGATGGTAGTTTGTTGTGAACGCCACGTTCATGCTAGTGTTGTGTTGTGAAGGCCACGTTCATGCTGGTGTTGTGTTGTGAACGCCACGTTCATGTTGGTAGTGTGTTGTGAACGCCACGTTCATGCTGGTGTTGTGTTGTGAACGCCATGTTCATGCTGGTGTTGTGTTGTGAACGATACGTTCATGCTGGTTGTTTGTTGTGAACGCCACGTTCATGCTAGTGTTGTGATGTGAACGCCACGTTCATGCTGGTGTTGTGTTGTGAACGCCACGTTCATGATGGTAGTGTGTTGTGAACGCCACGTTCATGCTGGTGTTGTGTTGTGAACGCCACGTTCATGCTGGTAGTGTGTTGTGAACGCCACCATCATGCTGGTGTTGTGTTGTGAACGCCACGTTCCTGCTGGTAGTGTGTTGTGAACGCCACGTTCATGCTGGTGTTGTGTTGTGAACGCCACGTTCCTGCTGGTAGTGTGTTGTGAACGCCACGTTCCTGCTGGTAGTGTGTTGTGAACGCCACGTTCATGCTGGTAGTGTGTTGTGAACGCCACGTTCATGCTAATAGTGTGTTGTGAACGCCACGTTCATGCTGGTAGTGTGTTGTGAACGCCACGTTCATGCTGGTAGTGTGTTGTGAACGCCACGTTCATGCTGGTAGTGTGTTGTGAACGCCACGTTCATGCTGGTAGTGTGTTGTGAACGCCACGTTCATGCTGGTAGTGTGTTGTGAACGCCACGTTCCTGCTGGTAGTGTGTTGTGAACGCCACGTTCATGCTGGTAGTGTGTGCCACAAGTCCCAAGTGTCCAGTATTATTGAATAAATCGAAATATATAAATATTAAATAATTTAATTATGTTTCTTCTGTTGAACTTCAAAATATTCATGAAGATGAATTCCATAAGTTTGACGATTCTTAATATTAAGTTTAGTCTGAGGTTGTGCAAATTTATAAAAAATCTGAAATATTTAAAATCGTAGGGATCAGGTTAGTTACTGTACCATGCTTATTGTTATCGGCTTCAAACTTTCACACTAAGTGGTCATTATTAAAAGAAACTCATTATGATATGTGTAAATTTCAACTTACCAAATTTGTTAATAAATTGCTTCCCAAATGATAACTCGAGAATGCCTTTTCCGATCGGTATCGAACTGCAATAGTTGTTTATCTTCACTGAAAATATTTTTATTGATTTTGGGCTGTTTGGTCGCGAATTTGCCACTTATTAAGCTTTTTTTTTCATAACATTTTATTAAATAAAAAAGGAAATATTTAGTTTTACAAGACAATAATTTTTTTTAGATATAATGTGAGAGAAAAATACGAAACTGAAAAATGCATTTTTATTTTTAATTTTTAAGTTCAACGAGGAAAGACGTTCCTATTTGTTTATTACTCGAGAATAACTTATTTGACCAGCTTCAACATTAACGCTGTTGTACTGTATCTTGGTCAAGATTCATGGGGCAGTTGCATTTTGGAGTGTTGTGTGAACAATGTTACATAGACCTTCCAGATTCTGTTTCCTTGTGATAGGTGGAGTCAGCCTCCGCTGGTCGTGTATCCTACACACAAGAAGGTTGGTGTTCTTAATGGAGTGTGTTGGTGTTCTTAATGGAGTGTGTTGGTGTTCTTAATGGAGTGTGTTGGTGTTCTTAATGGAGTGTGTTGGTGTTCTTAATGGAGTGTGTTGGTGTTCTTAATGGAGTGTGTTGGTGTTCTTAATAGAGTGTGTTGGTGTTCTTCATGGAGTGTGTTGGTGTTCTTCATGGAGTGTCTAGATACCATTTCGTCACTTTTAATCTCAAAATGGTATAGCATTATTTTACATTATTGAATTATTTTGCCTTGATGCTGGCGAGGGGCTCTTGATTCAAGCAACTGGACTTATCCTTCCCTATTTAACTCTACTGGTTTAGCGTTTCGGTCTTATTAAAACAGAAGGCTTATGAACGGCACCAATGTTAATGGCTGAAGCTTATTTTGATTTTAGGCTGTGTTAATTTTATGTCGTATAAGCATTAATTTGCCCTTTCATTAATCAAATTGGTTTCTGTGAAGTATCTGGAGAATTTTTATTTTGATCAGAAGCAACTTATAGTGTTTAACTTTACTAGATTGGAGGTGGAGGTAGAAAAAAAAATCTAGAAAAAGGTAAACACAGTACAGTGACCTATAAGCGCCCAAAACTCCAGGTGGTAAAACAGGGTGCCAGAGGTACGGCCGTTCATCATAGTAGGAGCTGCCAGATGCACCGGTTTTCTCCAACACGCAAGTTATTCTTTTTGTATCAAACTGATCATTATTACTCTGTTAAATCATTTTCCAGTGGTCTGTCTTGCGTAGCCCAAATAATCCCGACAAGATTCATTAAAATAAGTGATACACTGACTGGATTTAGTCGGATCCTTCAAAGAATAAGGGAACCAATGACCGGATCAACGCTGGAAGTTCTAGGCGCCCCTAACACCCAAAACGGATTCGTTGAAGAAAATAAGGTATCCTCGACCGAATTCAACAAGCGGACAGGGTTTTAGGTTGCCTTATCAAAGACCCTAACAATAACTTAAACAGGTAAGATTGTTCCAAACACATACACATGCAAATATAATAGATACGATACAAATAGACGTATCTCCACTTTAAGGAAGTTATTAGTAGGATATACAGTAAAACAACCAATAATATCAATCATGGAAACCTGTGTAGTCTGCAACCAAATAAACAAACGTTCTACTGAATGGATTACATGCAACTTCTGTGGTAAATGGGGACACGTTCCTTGTGCAGGTATTCAGGAATCAACTACAAGAGATATTAAACCAGGGAAGTGTTTTTGGGTATGCCCAAATGAGACCGAACTGTGGAATAAAATCACATTGATATTAAAAGATGACATCAAACAGGCCTACATAAAAAATCATGACGGCATTTTATAACAGTTGAGAAAATAACAAATCTGGGCCAGATGGTGCTATCGCCTTGGTACAAATGATGTTCTGGTAGACAGTAACTGTAAGAATGGAGAAATAAATGATGATGGCCTGAAGGGGGACAGGAGCTCTAGTGGGGAAACAGGTGTAGACAAGGACATACAAAAATCAATGTTACAAACTAGCAATACCCCCTAGAAATATTGAAGATATCTAAGGTCTTGAGGATATCTCTCCAAGAGAGAACCCGCAATAATGGATTCAAGTTAGATAAGTTTAGATTTAGAAAGGATATAGGAAAGTATTGGTTTGGAAATAGGGTAGTTGATGAGTGGAACAGTCTGCCTAGTAGGGTTATTGAAGCTAGGACCTTGGGTAGTTTCAAATTTAGGTTGGATAAATTCATGAGTGAGAGGGGTTGGATTTGAGTGGGACTCGCGCATGAGTGGGTAGAATTGTCAAAGCTTATTTCTTGGGTAGCATTGAAAATTGGGTTGAGCAAATATTCTGTTAGTGGGACGGATTGTGAAGGACCTGCCTAATATGGGCCAACAGGCCTGCTGCAGTGTTCCTCCTTTCTTATGTTCTTATGTTCTTATGTCTGCCTAGTAGGGTTATTGAAGCTAGGACCTTGGGTAGTTTCAAATTTAGGTTGGATAAATTCATGAGTGAGAGGGGTTGGATTTGAGTGGGACTCGCGCATGAGTGGGTAGAATTGTCAAAGCTTATTTCTTGGGTAGCTTTGAAAATTGGGTTGAGCAAATATTATGTTAGTGGGATGGATTGTGAAGGACCTGCCTAGTATGGGCCAACAGGCCTGCTGCAGTGTTCCTCCTTTCTTATGTTCTTATGTTCTTATGAGTGAGAGGGGTTGGATTTGAGTGGGACTCGCACTTGAGTTAATAGAATCTGCAAAGCTTATTTCTTGGGTAGAATTGAAAATTAGGTTGGGCAATTATTCTGTTAGTGGGATGGATTGTGAAGGACCTGCCTAGTATGGGCCAACAGGTCTGCTGCAGTGTTCCTCCTTTCTTATGTTCTTATGTTCTTATTACCAGAAACAACTGATGAAGGCTCCAGTGTTAGCAATAGTGCTGAAGATAGAAATGAGACAGGAAAACACGCAACAGTAAGTAATACAATAGGGAACACAGTCACAAAAAAACAAGGCAAACAGAAACCAGGCCTATGCAAATATTACGCACTTGATATCTGCAGGCATGGAATATCTGGGAAAACAGATGGGACATGCAATTATGATCACCCCAGAAAATGCCTTGCCCATATGAAAACAGGAAAATGCAACCTCCCATCCTGTAAGCTTTTCCACCCTTAAATGTGCCACTCATCAGTTCAAGAAAGACAGTGCTATAACTTATATTGCCAGGCATACCACCTAAAGGGTACAAGACGACACAGAACATCCAGACCATGGCAAAACCTGGGTAGCCAAAGCCACTCCAGAGAGAGAGGTTTTTTAGCGCCAGGAAGGAAAAAATGCTGGCAGGAAATGACAGAAATCGTACACCAACTGCAATCATTTCTAGAGTGGAAACACAGTCAATGGCCTCCACTCCAGAACAACAGATAATAGTGCCAGGAAAAAAAGACCCCTCCATACCACCAATACCACCCATCCGACGACATTCATCTTTGCAAATATACAGGGTCTAAAGCCTGCGACGAACAACAAGATACCTTACATCCGTGGACTGCTTACAGAGTCAAATGCAATGTCTGCGGCTTTCACAGAGACCCACATAAAGGATCACTTGGACAATGAAATATGGATCCCGGGCTACAACCTATACAGATGTGACAGAGTGAACAGGCAAAAGGGAGGGGTTGGCCTAAATATCACAGAGTCACTTATATGCTCAGGACTACTAAATGCCTCAAATGATGTAGTTGAAGTTTAAGCAGTAAAGATCGAGAATCAAAACCTAGCCATCGTGGTTGTATACAAGCCTCCGGATGCAACGTCCCAACAATTCCAAGAACAGCTTCTGAAAATTGACCACTGTCTGGGAAACCTTCCAGCTCCTGCCCCCATCATCTTGCTCCTGGGGGATTTCAACCTAAAGCACCTAAAATGGAGGACTATTGCAAATAATGTGGTAGCAGAGATAACACCAGGAGGCAGCTCAGATGAAAACTCGCACACACACGATCTTTTAAATCTCTGCACCAAATTCACCTTAAACCAGCAAATAATAGAGCCTACAAGACTGGAGAATACACTGGACCACATCTTCACTAACAATGATGATCTAATACGAAATGTCTTCATATTAAAAGCAATATACTCAGATCACAATATAATAGAGGTCCAGACATGTATGCGGGGAGCCCCAGACCGACAAAATATGATCAGTCGCTAGGGAGCCTTCACCAAATTCAACTTCAATAACAAAAACATAAGGTGGGACCAAGTAAACCAAGTCCTAAAGCATCTCAGATCCTAACCTATGTCTAGAACGAATTAACTCTGTGGCACCTGAGGTTTGCTCAAGGCAAATTCCCTTAAGGAAAAGGAGAAAATGTAAACTAGAAAGAGAAAGGCGCTCCCTATACAGGCGAAGGCAAAGAATAACAGAGCGGCTACAAGAGGCCAATATATCTGAAATGCGTAGGGAAACACTGGTCAGAGAAATAGAAAACATCGAACTAAAACTAAAGGAATCTTACAGGAATCAAGAAAGGTGGGAAGAACTAAAAGCCATAAATGAAATTGAAAGAAACCCAAAGTATTTCTTTTCTTATGCCAAATTAAAGTCGAGAACAGCATCCTGTATTGGGATGAGTCCTACACAGATGACAGCAAGGAAATGAGTGAGCTACTAAAGTAACAGTATGACTGAAGTTTTAGTGAGCCGCTAACCTGACATTATCCTGACGCCAAATGACTTCGAAAAGGCGATAAATGACATGCCCATGCACTCCGCCCCAGGCCCAGACTCATGGAACTCCGTGTTCATCAAGAACTGCTTTTAACATCCAATGGAGAGGGAGCATGGACACTGGGGTCGTCCCGCAGTTACTAAAAACAACAGACATAGCCCCACTCCACAAAGGGGGCAGTAAAACATTGGCAAAGAACTACAGACCAATAGTGCTAACATCCCATATCATAAAAATCTTTGAAAGGGTTCTAAGAAGCAAAATCTCCACTCATCTAGATACCCATCAATTACACAACCCAGGGCAGCATGGGTTTAGAGCAGGTCGCTCCTATCTGTCCCAACTACTCGACCACTACGACAAGGTGGAAATAAATGGTATAAAATACCGACACAATGGAAAAATAAACACATAAGCAGTATAATGTGATCCTTTATTGACAACGTTTCGCCCACGCAGTGGGCTTTATCGAGTCACAGACAGATCTGTCTGTGACTCGATAAAGCCCACTGCGTGGGCGAAACGTTGTCAATAAAGGATCACATTATACTGCTTATGTGTTTATTTTTCCACTACGACAAGGTCCTGGATGCTCTAGAAGACAAACAGAATGCAGATGTAAATACACAGACTTTGCAAAAGCCTTTGACAAGTATGATCATGGTGTAATAGCACACAAAATGCTAAAGGAATAACAGGAAAAGTTGGCAGATGGATCTATAATTTCCTAACAAATAGAACACAAAGAGTAGTAGTCAACAGAGTAAAGTCTGAGGCGGCTACGGTGAAAAGCTCTGTTCCACAAGGCACAGTACTCGCTCCCATCTTGTGAAGACGTGTCTTGTGTGCTCTCTGTGAATCTGAAGATGTCCTCTCTTGAGCTACTCTACCAGCAGCTAAAGAAAGAACTTAGGGTGGCTAAGCTTGAGATACAGCGACTGACTGAGGAAAACAAGAGGATTCGTAGTAATCCTCCTGTTGTGAATCTTCAAGTCAAGAAAGGAACCTGGACATTGGCTGGAATGCATGGGACAAAGTTAAGGATCAAGAGGACGGGTGGAGAGATAGAAACAACGAAGATCCAGGAGAATGTTGTGGAAACATCGAACCCATTCTCCATCCTACCCGATGAATGTGAGTCGACTACTAGGAACATCACCACGACCAACACCAAGGATTGTAAGAACATTGTTCTTGTTGGAATAGTCAGATTAGGTACATGGATAGGGCCTTCTGCTTCAAAGATGAGGCAACAATGTTGGCACACATAGGAGTGAGGACCTGACTAGCAGGTATAGGTGGGAACCCTGTCATATGTGGTATTTTGCCAAGAAGAGGAGTTGGAAATAAATGGCTGTCCAGGGCAATTGGTGTCAATTACTGGCTGGACAAATACTGTAAGGAAAATGCAGTAACATTCATTGACAACTGAGACCTCTTCTATGGCAGAAATGACATGTATGCCAGGGATGGGGTTCACTTATCTAGGTCTGGGGTGGGAGCACTGGCAACTGCAGTGGAGGGAGCTGTTAGAGCTTTAA
Source organism: Cherax destructor (assembly GCA_009830355.1). NCBI lineage: Eukaryota > Metazoa > Arthropoda > Malacostraca > Decapoda > Parastacidae > Cherax > Cherax destructor. Next base: position 18,688 of record WNWK01022890.1, read on the forward strand.
ACTAGAAAAAGTTAGTGATATTGGTTTTGGGGGAATAACAGTGAAGTCCCAGTGTAGTAATATTATGAGTTCTAGGGGAACTAGTAATAGGCAGAATAAGGTGGATACTGGAAAGCCAGTGGCACTTGGTGATAAGGACAGTAATAGGTATAGTGGAAAAACAGAAATGAGCAGGAAGGGTAAAGAGAAAGGAGGGTCTTTAAATGTATATTACACCTCAAGACCTTGGAAAAATAAACACATAAGCAGTATAATGTGATCCTTTATTGACAACGTTTCGCCCACGCAGTGGGCTTTATCCCACCAACTCCATTTCCAAACAAGTTTCCAACATTTTTTCTAAGACCTCATTCCGAGTATCCACCTCCACATCCACCACCATTAAGGACATTACCAGTAACAGACAGGAAAAGCTTCAATCCACGGCAGGGGTATACACAATCCCTTGTAATGGCTGCAGCAAATTATACGTTGGCGAAACATCCAGAGACCTACAAACACGCATTTCAGAACACCAGTACGCAGGCAGATCTGACGACTCAAGAAATGCCTGTGTTCAACACCGAAATTTACACAACCATTTAATCAACTACAGAAACGCAAGACTCATCGCCAGATAGGGACCAAGGGAGACTACTATGGGAGGAAATTGTTAAGGCCACAATGCACGATAACGTAGTTATTCTGGGTGACTTCAACTTTAGTCAAATTGATTGGAATTTTTTGACTGGGAATTTAGAATCTAACGACTTCTTAGATGTAGTTCAAGATTGTTTTTTGAAGCAGTTTGTGACAGAACCTACAAGGGGAAATAACCTGCTTGACTTAGTTCTGGCAAACAAGGAAACCCTTGTTAATAATTTAGAAATTACAGAGGAACTCGGCGCAAGCGACCACAAATCAATTACCTTTGGCATTGAATGGAAGTTTCATAGTACGAATAACTCAGTAACGGTCCCAGATTTTCGCTTAGCAGATTACAATGGACTTAGAGAACACTTATCATCTGTGGACTGGGGTAATGAAGATAGCTATCAATATGACAGTTTTCTGAACGCTATACATGCTGCCCAAATAACATTTATCCCATATAAAGAAATTAGATCGAATAGAAATGACCCAAAATGGATGAATAATAGGCTCAAATATCTTTTAGGGCAGAAGAAAGGAGTTTATAGGCGTATCAAAAGAGGTGAGGGTCATCTTATGAGTCAGTATATTGACATTAAGAGGGACGTTAAAAAGGGGATAAGAAAAGCTAAACGGGACTACGAAATTAAAGTTGCTAGGGATTCGAAAACTAACCCAAAAAGTTTTTTCCAGGTTTATAGAACAAAAGTTAGGGATAAGATAGGTCCCCTTAAAAATAACTTTGGGCATCTTACTGACAAGGAGAATGATATGTGCTCTATTTTTAATAATTATTTTCTCTCGGTTTTCACACAGGAAGACATTAATAATATCCCAGTAATTAATTTTTACAGAGGCCCAGAAGAAGATAAATTATGTAATATCACAGTCACTAGCGAAATGATTATGAAACAGCTGGACCGACTGAAACAAAATAAATCGCCGGGTCCTGATGAGCTTTTTGCAAGGGTTCTTAAGGAATGCAAAATGGAACTCTGTGAACCAATATCTAACATTTTTAATTTATCTCTTCAAACAGGTGTAGTGTCTGATATGTGGAAGATGGCTAATGTAATTCCTATTTTTAAAGCAGGGGACAAGTCACTACCGTCAAACTACCGCCCAATAAGCCTGACCTCAATTGTAGGCAAATTACTTGAGTCAATTATAGCTGATATTATTAGAAGCCATCTAGATAACCATAATTTGATTAATGATACCCAGCATGGATTCACGAGGGGCCGTTCCTGCCTATCTAATTTATTAACCTTCTTCAGTAAAGCTTTTGAGGCTGTTGATCACGATAAAGAATTCGATATTGTTTATTTAGACTTTAGTAAGGCTTTTGATAGAGTACCGCACCAGAGACTGTTAAAGAAAGTGGCAGCTCATGGCATTGGGGAAAAGTGCTGTCATGGATCGAGTCATGGCTCACCAATAGGAAGCAGAGAGTGTGCATAAATGGGGTTAAATCCGAATGGGGACTTGTATCAAGTGGTGTTCCACAGGGATCAGTCTTAGGCCCATTGTTATTTATAATATATATCAATGACCTTGATGAGGGAATTACTAGTGATATGAGCAAATTCGCCGACGACACGAAGATAGGTAGGATAATTGATTCAAACATAGATGTCATAGAACTTCAGGAAGATTTAGACAAACTTAATTCGTGGTCAGAAAAGTGGCAGATGCAGTTCAATGTAGATAAATGCAAGGTTCTGAAGCTCGGGAGTGTCCATAACCCAAGCACTTATAAGTTAAATAACGTAGAACTTAGCCATACAGATTGCGAGAAGGACTTGGGGGTGATGGTAAGCAGCAACCTTAAACCAAGACAGCAATGCCTAAGCGTACGTAATAAGGCAAATAGATTACTGGGATTTATATCAAGAAGTGTTAGCAACAGAAGTCCAGAGGTTATATTACAGCTTTATACATCATTAGTAAGGCCTCACCTAGATTACGCAGCTCAGTTCTGGTCTCCATATTACAGAATGGACATAAATTCGTTAGAAAACATTCAGCGTAGAATGACTAAATTAATACATAGCATTAGAAATCTTCCTTACGAAGAAAGATTGAAGACCCTAAAATTACATTCACTTGTAAGACGTAGAATGAGGGGAGACATGATCGAGGTATACAAGTGGAAAATGGGTATTAACAAAGGGGATATAAATAAGGTCTTGAGGATATCTCTCCAAGAGAGAACCCGCAATAATGGATTCAAGTTAGATAAGTTTAGATTTAGAAAGGATATAGGAAAGTATTGGTTTGGAAATAGGGTAGTTGATGAGTGGAACAGTCTGCCTAGTAGGGTTATTGAAGCTAGGACCTTGGGTAGTTTCAAATTTAGGTTGGATAAATTCATGAGTGAGAGGGGTTGGATTTGAGTGGGACTCGCGCATGAGTGGGTAGAATTGTCAAAGCTTATTTCTTGGGTAGCATTGAAAATTGGGTTGAGCAAATATTCTGTTAGTGGGACGGATTGTGAAGGACCTGCCTAGTATGGGCCAACAGGCCTGCTGCAGTGTTCCTCCTTTCTTATGTTCTTATGTTCTTATGTTCAATACCGAAGAATCCTAGAATCATCACTCATCTGTATGTCCAACAACTTTAACCAGAACAACGGCTTCTACAACATAGCTGAACCTATTGCCAAGAAACTTCTTCAACGCTATCCCACCTAGAACTCAAGAATGGTACACTGCAGGTCCTTTAAGTCACACAATGTTTTTAACTATCACACTACTTATAAGACTGTGACAAGACCTTATTTATATCCCCTTTGTTAATACCCATTTTCCACTTGTATACCTCGATCATGTCTCCCCTCATTCTACGTCTTACAAGTGAATGTAATTTTAGGGTCTTCAATCTTTCTTCGTAAGGAAGATTTCTAATGCTATGTATTAATTTAGTCATTCTACGCTGAATGTTTTCTAACGAATTTATGTCCATTCTGTAATATGGAGACCAGAACTGAGCTGCGTAATCTAGGTGAGGCCTTACTAATGATGTATAAAGCTGTAATATAACCTCTGGACTTCTGTTGCTAACACTTCTTGATATAAATCCCAGTAATCTATTTGCCTTATTACGTACGCTTAGGCATTGCTGTCTTGGTTTAAGGTTGCTGCTTACCATCACCCCAAGTCCTTCTCGCAATCTGTATGGCTAAGTTCTACGTTATTTAACTTATAAGTGCTTGGGTTATGGACACTCCCGAGCTTCAGAACCTTGCATTTATCTACATTGAACTGCATCTGCCACTTTTCTGACCACGAATTAAGTTTGTCTAAATCTTCCTGAAGTTCTATGACATCTATGTTTGAATCAATTATCCTACCTATCTTCGTGTCGTCGGCGAATTTGCTCATATCACTAGTAATTCCCTCATCAAGGTCATTGATATATATTATAAATAACAATGGGCCTAAGACTGATCCCTGTGGAACACCACTTGTTACAAGTCCCCATTCGGATTTAACCCCATTTATGCACACTCTCTGCTTCCTATTGGTGAGCCATGACTCGATCCATGACAGCACTTTTCCCCCAATGCTATGAGCTGCCACTTTCTTTAACAGTCTCTGGTGCGGTACTCTATCAAAAGCCTTACTAAAGTCTAAATAAACAATATCGAATTCTTTATCGTGATCAACAGCCTCAAAAGCTTTACTGAAGAAGGTTAATAAATTAGATAGGCAGGAACGGCCCCTCGTGAATCCATGCTGGGTATCATTAATCAAATTATGGTTATCTAGATGGCTTCTAATAATATCAGCTATAATTGACTCTAGTAATTTGCCTACAATTGATGAGTGGAACAGTCTGCCTAGTAGGGTTATTGAAGCTAGGACCTTGGGTAGTTTCAAATTTAGGTTGGATAAATTCATGAGTGAGGGGTTTGATTTGAGTGGTCTTGCACATGAGTAAATAGAATTTTCAAAGCATTTTTCTTGGGTAGCATTGAAAATTAGGCTGAGCAAATATTCTGTTAGTGGGATGGATTGTGAAGGACCTGTCTAGTATAGGCCAACAGGCCTGCTGCAGTGTTCCTCCTTTCTTATGTTATTATCTTGTTCCTCATCCTCATATCGGACATAAACAGGGATATAAGCCACAGTGCCGTGTCTTCCTTTGCACATGACACCCGAATCTGTATGACAGTGTCCACCGTTGAAGATACTGCAAGACTCCAAGCAGACATAAACCAAATCTTTAAATGGGCTGCAGAAAACAATATGAAGTTTAATGATGAGAAATTTTAATTATGTACTCCGATATGGAAAACGTGAGGAAATTTAAATTTCATTGGAGTATTAAACAAATTCCAACCACACAATAGAGAGAAAAACTAATGTCAAAGACCTGGGAGTGATCATGTCAGAGGATCTCACCTTCAAGGACCATAACTCTGTTGCAATCGCATCTGCAAGAAAAATGACAGGATGGATAATGAGAACCTTAAAAACCAGGGATGCCAAGCCCATGATGACACTTTTCAGGACGCTTGTTCTATCTAGGCTGGAATATTGCTGCACAATAACTGCACATTTCAAGGCAGAGAACCTTCACGCACGCATAACTGCTATAAACCACCTCAATTACTGAGAACGTTTGAAGTTCCTAAACCTGTACTCCCTAGAACGCAGGCGGGAGAGATACATTATTATATACACTTGGAAAATCCTAGAGGTGGCCTGGTGGTTAAAGCTCTCGCTTCACACACGGAGCGCCCGGGTTCGATTCCCGGCGGGGTGAAAACATATTGGCGTGTTTCCTTACACCTGTTGTCCTGTTCACCTAGTAGCAAATAGGTACCTGGGTGTTAGTCGACTGGTGTGGGTCGCATCCTGGGGGACAACATTGAGGACCCCAATGGAAATAAGACAGACAGTTCTCGATGACGCACTGACTTTCTTGGGTTATCCTGGGTGGCTAACCCTCCGGGGTTAAAAATCCGAAGAAATCTTATCTTATCTTACCAAACTTGCACACAAGAATCACTCCCTACGAAAGCAAAAGACTCGGCAGACGATGTAACATCCCCCCAATGAAAAGCAGGGGTGCCACTAGCACGTTGAGAGACAACACAATAAGTGTCAGGGGCCCAAGACTGTTCAACTGCCTCCCAGCCTACATAAGGGGGATTACCAATAGACCCCTGGCTGTCTTCAAGCAGGCACTGGACAGGCACCTAAAGTCGGTACCTGACCAGCCAGGCTGTGGTTCGTACGTCGGACTGCGTGCGGCCGGCAGTAACAGCATCGTTGATGAGGCTCTGATCCAACATGAGGCCTGGTCATAGACCGGGACGCGGGGGCGTTGACCCTGGAACTCTCTCCAGGTAAACTCCAGGTAAACTCTCATGTGCCTTGCATCTTTGTGCTCTGCAGACCACTGTAATTTTTTTTAAGTATGTAAACATTGAATGTTCATTAATCATATTCTAAGTTACTTTCTTACATACTTAAACTCTGGTCAGTCTTATTTAGAAGAAATGATCGGAGTTATTAAGGCCTGGATAAGTCGCAGGTTGCTGCTTCTTATGGAAGATATTTGGAAAATTGAAATACTGCTTTCTATGTGATGACTTGTGAGTGTTACATTGGCTAAGCTTCACCTCTTCCACGGCCATAACGTGATAATGTGTCTTCTGAGCGGTTCCTGCATAGTGTGCCTGTGTAGTTTAGTATAATAGTCTGTGAAAGGTGACGATTTGAGCTGGGTTGTGTATGTCCTAATTTTACGTTTTTGTTGAAGAAATTTGGATATTAGTTTCCATATGGTGATTTGTGAATGTCTTTTCTGATTCCCTTCATATATTAACTGTACTAGACACTTAAGCCGCTCTCTGAACTTCTCCAGTTATGTGCACTGAGACCCACGGAACTTGGGTTATGGAACACGGGATACCTTTTTCGGATCGTTAGAAGATGGAAGTACATCTAGTTCACTATTCAAATGAACTCACCCCCCTGCCCACCATGCCCACCATGCCAGTCCAAGAGCCGTCCGCTAGTTTGACGCCCCACGACCCGTCACTAGGCCGCACATACGTGTACCTGGCCAGGCAGAGTCATGTAGTCACTACAGTATTAACAAATTATTTATTAAATACGCAAACTTGGAAAGAGGTAAATTATTTTCTGTGGTACAAACTTTTATACTTAATGTGTGAATCTATTTTTACTTTCTATAGTTTTCTTTTGTTAACTTTTAAAGAGGTTTATACAACTTAATGAAATTCAAGTTCGGAAAGTTTATTTGCTTTATAGTATTTTTACAATTTTTTTTTAATGACACTTAAAGCTTTATGTACATGACTAGCCAAGTGAATGTAACTGAAGTGTAATAAAGCAACAATAGTAAAGAATTATTAAACAAAATTTCTTTAATTTTTTTTCAAAACTACTAATAAAAAACTAGAGATTCCAACAACACGTACGTGAAGTTCATAACACTGGCGAGTATCTCCAGCAGGTTTACCATTGGACCTGTGAATAAGGAGTTGCTGCTGCTGATGTCTCTATCTTTTACTAGAGCAATGTGAGGCTCAAATTCTTCAGCTGCCACAATCAGCCTAGGGCCATTATAAAACCTAGGAAAGAGTAACTATATTTAAATTTTAATTTAAAATAATATATATATATATATATATATATATATATATATATATATATATATATATATATATATATATTTTTTTTTTTTTTTTTTTTTTATTAACACATCGGCCGATTCCCACCAAGGCAGGGTGGCCCGAAAAGAAAAACTTTCATCATCATTCACTCCATCACTGTCTTGCCAGAAGGGTGCTTTACACTACAGTTATAAAACTGCAACATTAACACCCCTCCTTCAGAGTGCCGGCACTGTACTTCCCATCTCCAGAACTCAAGTCCGGCCTGCCGGTTTCCTGAATCCCTTCATAAATGTTACTTTGCTCACACTCCAACAGCACGTCAAGTATTAAAACCATATGCCTCCATTCACTCCTATCAAATACGCTCACACATGCTTGCTGGAAGTCCAAGCCCTCGCACAAAACTTCCTTTACCCCTCCCTCCAACCTTTCCTAGGCCGACCCTACCCCGCCTTCCCCACTACAGATTTATACACTCGAAGTCACTCTGTCTCGTTCCATTCTCTCTACATGTCCAAACCACCTCAACAACCCCTCCTCAGCTCTCTGGACAATCGTTTTGGTAATCCCACCTCCTCCTAATTTCCAAACTCCGAATTCTCTGCATTATATTCACACCACACATTGACCTCAGACATGACATCTCCACTGCCTCCAGCCTTCTCCTCGTTGCAACATTCATCACCCATGCTTCACACCCATATAAGAGCGTTGGTATAACTATACTCTCATACATTCCCTCTTTACTTCCATAGACAAGGTTCTTTGTCTCCACAGACTCCGAAGTGCTCCACTCACCCTTTTCCCCTCATCAATTCTATGATTCACCTCATCCTTCATAGACCCATCCGCCGACATGTCCACTCCCAAATATCTGAATACATTCACCTCCTCCATACTCTCTCCCTCCAATCTGATATCCAATCTTTCATCACCTATTCTTTTTGTTATCCTCATCACCTTACTCTTTCCTATATTCACTTTCAATTTTCTTCTTTACACACCCTACCAAATTCATCCACCAACCTCTGCAGCTTCTCTTCAGAATCTCCCAAAGCACAGTGTCATCAGCAAAAGCAACTGTGACAACTCCCACTTTGTATTTGCTTCTTTATCTTTTAGCCCAACACCTCTTGCCAAGACCCTCCATTCACTTCTCTTACAACCCCATCTATAAATATATTGAACAACCACGGTGACATCACACATCCTTGTCTAAGGCCCACTTTTACTGGGAAATAGTCCCTTCCCTCCTACACACTCTAACCTGAGCCTCACTATCCTCATAAAAACTCTTCACTGCTTTCAGTAACCTTCCTCCTATTCCATACACCTGCAACATCTGCCACATTGCCCCCTATCTACCCTATCATACGCCTTTTCCAAATCCATAAATGCCACAAAAACATCTTTACCCTTATCCAAATACTGTTCACCTATATGTTTCACTGTAAACACTTGGTCTACACACCCCTACCTTTCCTAAAGCCCCTTGTTCATCTGCTATCCTGCTTTCTGTTTTACTCTTAATTCTTTCAATAATAACTCTACCATACACTTTACCAGGTACACTCAACAGACTTATTCCCTATAATTTTTGACTCTCTTTTGTCCCCTTTGCCTTTATACAAAGGAACAATACACGCTCTCTGCCAATCCCTAGGTACCTTACCCTCTTCCATACATTTATTAAATAATAGCACCAACCACTCCAAAATTATATCCCCACCTGCTTTTAACATTTCTATCTTTATCCCATCAATCCCAGCTGCCTTACCCCTTTCATTCTACCCACTGCCTCACGAACTTCCCTACACCCACAACTGGCTCTTCCACACTCCTACAAGATGTTATTCCTCCTTGCCCTACACACGAAATCACAGCTTCCCTGTCTTCATCAACATTTAACAAATCCTCAAAATATTCTTCCATCTTCCCGATACCTCTAACTCTCCATTTAATAACTCTCCTCTCCTATTTTTAACTGTCAAATCCATTTGTTCTCTAGGCTTCCTCAACTTATTAATCTCATTCCAAAACTTTTTCTTATTTTCAACAAAATTTGCTGATAACATCTCACCCACTCTCTCATCTGCTCTCTTTTTACATTGCTTCACCACTCTTTAACCTCTTTTTCTCTCCATATACTCTTCCCTCCTTGCATCACTTCTACTTTGTAAAAACCTCTCATATGCTAACTTTTTCTCCCTTACTACTCTCTTTACATCATCATTCCACCAATCGCTCCTCTTCCCTCCTGCACCCACTCGCCTGTAACCACAAACTTCTGCTGAACACTCTAACACTACATTTTTAAATCTACCCCATACATTTTCGACCCCATTGCCTACACTCTCACTAGCCCATCTATCCTCCAATAGTTGTTTATATCTTACCCTAACTGCCTCCTCTTTTAGTTTATAAACCTTCACCTCTTTTTACTTACTGATTCTATTTTCCTTGTATCCCATCTACCTTTTACTCCCATGTAGCTATAACTAAAAAGTGATCTGATATATCTGTAGCCCCTCTATAAACATGCACATCCTGAAGTCTACTCAACAGTCTTTTATCTACCAATACATAGTCCAACAAACTACTGTCATTACGCCCTACATCATATCTTGTATACTTATTTATCCTCTTTTTCTTAAAATATGTATTACCTATAACTAAACCCCTTTCTATACAAAGTTCAATCAAAGGGCTCCCATTATCATTTACACCTGGCACCCCAAACTTACCTACTACACCCTCTCTGCATGTTTCTCCCACTTTAGCATTTAGGTCCCCTACACAATTACTCTCTCATTTGGTTCAAAATTTCTATACATTCGCTTAACATCTCCCAAAATCTCTCTCTCCTCTACACTCTCTCTTCTCCAGGTGCATACACGCTTATTATGACCCACTTTTCGCATCCGACCCTTATTTTAATCCACATAATCCTTGAATTTACACATTTATATTCCCTCTTTTCCTTCCATAACTGATCCTTCAACATTATTGCTACCCCTTCCTTAGCTCTAACTCTCTCAGATACTCCTGACTTAATCCCATTTATTTCTCCCCACTGAAACTCGCCTACCCCATTCAGCTTTGTTTCGCTTAGGGCCAGGACATCCAACTTCTTTTCATTCATAACATCGGCAATCATCTCTTTCTTATCATCCGCACTACATCCACGCACATTCAGACAACCCAATTTTATAAAGTTTTTCTTTTTCCCGTTTTTAGTAGATTTGTACAGGAGAAGGGGTTACTAGCCCATTGCTCCCGGCATCTTAGTCGCCTCATACGACACGCATGGCTTACGGAGGAAAGATTCTTTCCACTTCCCCATGGACAATAGAGAAAATAAAAAGAACAAGAGCTATTAAGAAAGAAGAAACCTAGATGTGTGTATGTATATATATGCATGTGTATGCCAGTGAGTGTGACCTAAAGTAAGTAGAAGTAGCTAGATATACCTGTTATCCAGCGTGTTTATGAGACAGAAAAAAGACACCAGCAATCCTACCATCATGTAAAACAGTTTCAGGTTTCTGTTTCACAGTCACCTGGCAGGACGGTAGTACCTCCCTGGGTGGTTGCTGTCTACCAATACTATACCATATATATATATATATGGTACTACCAAAATATATATATATATATATATATATATATATATATATATATATATATATATATATATATTATATATATATATATATATATATATATATATATATATGTCGTGCCGATTAGGTAAAACTTGCGATTTTGGCTAAAATAGCAACGCTCACCTTGCCATATAAGACAAGTGAAAATTTGTGTATGCAAAATTTCGCCAAAATCATTCTGAACATAACGAAAAAATATATTTCATTGTGTTTGTTTATTATTAAATTAATGTGAACGTATCTAAAATATATTTATTGGGTTAGGCTAAATTAAATTGCGCTTGTTGTAATAAGGTTAGTAGGTTTTCAAAGTTTCTCTTGGTACAAAATATAAATTATCACATTAACATAAATTAAAAAAATATCTTTAAACGTATAAGAGAAAATTTTAGAAAGGACTTAATTTTAGATGAGTTCTTGCTAATTGACCAGTTTTACCTAATCGGTACATATATATATATATATATATATATATATATATATATATATATATATATATATATATATATATATATATATATATATATATATATATATATATATATATATATATATATATCAACATAAAAATACAGTATACATATACATTAATCTGGAACATCCAGTAATGTCTGTCTTGTTTATTCTGGACCCAATTTTGAAATTGGCATCTTTTGAAATTTGTGTGAAATTGGCTGTTTCTGGTACTCAATCGATAGAACAGATGGAGTTCCAGCGAAATACAATGATTTTAGTCGACTGGAACATTGCAATTGGCCGAAGGAGACTCGAACCTACGAACCTTGCAACAAGGTATGCAGTCGATGGATGTTCCAGATTAATGTATATGTATACTGTATTATTATGTTGATACTGAGTGAACTATTCACTGATTGCATGGGTAATATATAAGAAACTTCAATATTTTTAGTGTACTTTAGCGTCTTAGCAGGCTCTATTAACTGAATTGAAAGGAAGCCAATATAAATAAAAACTTAGCAGCGTCTGTGAAGGTATAATGGACCTTCAGACACAGTGTTTGAAAGGATAATTCTTCTCATGAAATTTTTTTTAGAACAAATTATTACAGAATAAGATAAACAATTTCATTGATAATAAGGAAAACTTTTTAATAAAATAAAAAACAATGAAACTGAAATATTCCTTGCTGAAGCAAACAATAAAAGAGAGAATATATAAACAACTCGTGGAACAAAGGTAATATATACAGCGGACAAATATTCCGATGTGCCGTTGTTAAGTTGCTTCAGGATTTACTTGGGGTTTTGATACTAGAAGCCGATGTGAGACACAGTAGTCACTGGTGGATGTGACTTTATGAAGTTCAGCCTGAAACAGTACTGACACCAACATTGCCTGAAGTGAACTGCTCAGTGTAACAGGCTGCCCATTCTTCAGGGGGGTGAAGTCCACAGATTATCAACCACAAAAGGGGAAATGGTACCTGAGTGTACCTGTCCAGTGTTTTGATCTATTGCCACATCCCTACCCAGAAGAAATGGGGAGGACAAAGATTACCTAAAACACTTAAGTCAAATTAGGTCTAGTTAAATTAATTAAAACTCAACACACAATATAAAAAACATAAGAGTGGAACTCAATACTTGATGGGAGCAGAAAGCCAAGTAACGTTAATTGTCAGAGGGTTCCATTTAACTCCCACCGGAGGGGAAGGGGGGGGGTAGCGGGGGGTCCCAGAATCCCCCCGGGAGGGGAACGGGGGGAAGGGTATGGAGGGTCCCATTTAACTCCCCCCGGAGGAGAAAGGGGGAAAGGGGGGGTCAGAAGGGGCCCATGTTAACTCCCCCCGGGAGGAAAAAGGGGGGGGGGGACAGAAGGGTCCCCTGTCAACTCCCCCCGGGGGGGAAGGGGGGAGTCAGGGGGGTCCCATGTTAACCCCACCTGGGGGGAGAAGGGGAAGGGGGAGTCAAAGGGGCCCCATGTTCTCCCACCGGGAGGGGAAAAAGGGGGGGAAGGGGTAGCAGGAGGGTCCCATGTTAATTCCCACCTGGAGGGAATTGGGAAGAAGGTAGTCAGGGGGGCCCCCTGTTAACTCCCCCCGGGAGGGGAAGGGGAAAAGGGGATTCATGAGGGGGCCCATGTTAACTCCCCAAATGGGGGGAAGGGGAAGGGGGGTCAGGGGTCCCATGTTTTCCCCCCTGGGGGAGAAGGGGGGAAAGGGGGAGTCAGGAGAGTCCCA
>WNWK01022891.1:5000-31837 GCA_009830355.1 Cherax destructor
GTGTGTTAGTGTGTGGTGGGTGAGTGGTTGGTGTGGTGGTGGAGTGGTAGTGGTTGGTGTGGTAGGTGGAGTAGTGGTTTTGTGTGGTGGTAGTAGTGGTTGATGTGGTGGTGGTGGAGTGTTGGTGTGGTGTGGAGTGGTAGTGGTGTGGGTGGTAGGATAGTGGTGGTGTGGTGGTGGAGTGTAGTGGTGTGGTGTGGTAGTAGTAGTGGTGGTGTGGTGGTGGAGTGGTAGTGGTATGTGTAGTGGTGTTGTGTGGTGGTAGTGGTTGTTGTAGTGGTGAGGTGGTAGTGGCTGTGTGTGAGTGGTAGGTAGTAGTAGTTGTGGTGGTGGTAGGTGTGTTAGTGGTGGTGGTGGTAGTGGTGTTGTGGTGGTGGTGTGTGGTGGTGGGTGGTAGTGGTTGGTGTGGTGGTGGGTGGTAGTGGTTGTTGTGGTGGTGGGTGGTAGTGGTTGGTGTGGTGGTGGGTGGTAGTGGTTGTGGTGGTGGGTGGTAGTGGTTGTTGTGGTGGTGGGTGGTAGTGGTTGGTGTGGTGGTGGGTGGTAGTGGTTGTTGTGGTGGTGGGTGGTAGTGGTTGTTGTGGTGGTGGGTGGTAGTGGTTGGTGTGGTGGTGGGTGGTAGTGGTTGGTGTGGTGGTGGGTGGTAGTGGTTGGTGGTGGTGGGTGGTAGTGGTTGGTGTGGTGGTGGTGTAGATGGATGGTGTAGTGTGGTGGTGGCGGTGGTGGCGCGGTGGTGGCGGTGGTGGGGTGGTGGTGGCGGTGGTGGGGTGGTGGCGGTGGTGGTGGTGGTGGATGGTGGTGGTGGTGGTGGTGGTGGTGGCAGGGTGGTGGTGGTGGTTGGAGTGGTGGGGTGGTGGGGTGGATGGGGATGGTGGCGGTGGTGGTGGTGAGTGGTGGTGGTGGTGGAGTGTGGTGGTGGTGGAGTGGTGGTGGTGGTGGTTTAGGAGTGGTGGTGGTGTGGTAGAGTGGTGGTGGTGGTGGAGTGGTGGTGGTGGTGGTGGAGTGGTGGTGGTGGTGGAGTGTGGTGGTGGTGGAGTGGTGGTGGTGGTGGTGGTGGTGGTGGTGGTAGAGTGGTGGTGGTGGTTGAGTGGTGGTGGTGGTGGTGGAGGAGTGGTGGTGGAGGTGGAGTGTAGTGGAGTGGTGGATTGGTGGTGTGGTGGTGGTGGTAGAGTGGTGGTGGTGGTAGAGTGGTGGTGGTGGTTGAGTGGTGGAGGAGTGGTGGTGGAGGTGGAGTGTGGTGGAGTGGTGGAGTGGTGGTGAGTCAGTGAGAGCTAGAAATGTTTAGTGGTGTGTAAATGTTGCATGGTGTGTTGGTTGTATGGCATGGTTGGTGTCTGATGGCGGTGTGTAGTTGTCTGATGGCAGTGTGGTGTCTGATGCAGGTGTGTGGTGTGGATGCATGTATGTGTCTAGATGCCAGGTGGTAGCCTGATGAATATTGGCCATTCCATGCAGAGTATATTGCTGTCTTGGCAGGTGTATTAACTGTCTAATGGCAAGGTGTTTGGTCTGTCTAATGGCAGGTGTGTTGGTTGTCTGGATGGCAGGTGTGTTGGTTGTCTGGATGGCAGGTGTGTTGTTGTCTAGATGGCAGGTGTGTTGGCTGTCTGGATGGCCAGTGTGTTGTTGTCTAGATGGCAGGTGTGTTGACTGTCTGGATGACAGGTGTATTGCCTGTCTGGATGGCAGGTATATTGGCTGTCTGGATGGCAGGTGTGTTGGCTGTCTGGATGGCAGGTGTGTTGACTGTCTGGATGGCAGGTGTATTGGCTGTCTGGATGGCAGGTGTATTGGCTGTCTGGATGGCAGGTGTTGACTGTCTGGATGGCAGGTGTGTTGGCTGTCTGGATGGCAGGTGTGTTGGCTGTCTGGATGGCAGGTGTGTTGGCTGTCTTGATGGCAGGTGTGTTGACTGTCTGAATTGCAGGTGTGTTTTCTGTCTGGATGGCAGGTGTGTTGGCTGTCTGGATGGCAGGTGTACTGGCTGTCTGGATGGCAGGTGTTTTGGCTGTCTGGATGGCAGGTGTGTTGACTGTCTGGATGGCAGGTATGTTGGCTGTCTGGATGGCAGGTGTGTTTGCTGTCTGGATGGCAGGTGTGTTGGCTGTCTGGATGGCAGGTGTACTGGATGTCTGGATGGCAGGTGTTTGGCTGTCTGATGGCAGGTGTGTTGCTGTCTGATGCAGGTGTGTTTCTGTCTGGATGGCAGGTGTATTGACTGTCTGGATGTCAGGTGTATTGGCTGTCTGGATGGCAGGTGTGTTAGCTGTCTGGATGGCAGATGTGTTGACTGTCTGGATGGCAGGTGTATTGGCTGTCTGGATGGCAGCTGTATTGCTGTCTGGATGGCAGTGTGTTGGCTGTCTGATGGCAGGTGTTGGCTGTCTGGATGGCAAGGTGATTGGCTGTCTGGATGGCAGTGTGTTTGGCTGTCTGATGGCAGGTATGGTGACGTCTGATGCAGGTGTATTCTGTCTGGATGCAGGTGTTGGACTGTCTGGATGGCAGGTGTTAGCTGTCTGGATGGCAGATGTGTTGGCTGTCTGATGGCAGGTGTGTTGGCTGTCTGGATGGCAGTGTATGCTGTCTGGATGCAGGTGTGTTGCTGTCTGGATGGCAGGTGTGTTGGCTGTCTGGATGGCAAGTGTGTTGGCTGTCTGGATGGCAGTTGTGTTGGCTGTCTTGATGGCAGGTGTGGTGACTGTCTGAATGACAGGTGTGTTTTCTGTCTGGATGGCAGGTGTGTTGACTGTCTGGATGGCAGGTGTACTGGCTGTCTGGATGGCAGGTGTTTTGGCTCTCTGGATGGCAGGTGTGTTGGCTGTCTGATGGCAGGTGTGTGACTGTCTGAAGCAGGTGTGTTGATTGTCTGGATGGCAGGTTGTTGGCTGTCTGGATGGCAGGTGTCTGGCTGTCTGGATGGCAGGTGTTTTTGCTCTCTGGATGGCAGGTGTGTTGGCTGTCTGGATGGCAATTGTTTTGGCTGTCTGGATGGCAGGTGTGTTGACTGTCTGGTTGGCAGGTGTGTTGACTGTCTGGATGGTATGTGTATTGACTGTCTGGATGGCAGGTGTGCTGGCTGTCTGGATGGCAGGTGTGTTGACTGTCTGGATGGCAGGTGTATTGACTGTCTGGATGGCAGGTGTGTTGATTGTCTGGATGGCAGGTGTGTTGGCTGTCTGGATGGCAGGTGTGTTGACTGTCTAGATGGCAGGTGTAGTGACTGTCTGGATGGCAGGTGTATTGACTGTCTGGATGGCAGGTGTGTTGACTGTCTGAATGGCAGGTGTGCTGGCTGTCTGGATTGCAGGTGTATTGACTGTCTGGATGGCAGGTGTGTTGACTGTCTGGATGGCAGGTGTGTTGGCTGTCTGGATGGCAAGTGTGTTGACTGTCTGGATGGCAGGTATGTTGACTGTCTGGATGGCAGGTATGTTGACTGTCTGGCAGGAGTGTTGACTGTCTGGATGGCAGGTGTGTTGACTGTCTGGATGGCAGGTGTGTTGACTGTCTGGATGGCAGGTGTGTTGACTGTCTGGATGGCAGGTGTGTTGACTGTCTGGCAGGAGTGTTGACTGTCTGGCAGGTGTGTTGACTGTCTGGCAGGTATGTTGACTGTCTGGCAGGAGTGTTGACTGTCTGGATGGCAGGTGTGTTGACTGTCTGGATGGCAGGTGTGTTGACTGTCTGGATGGCAGGTGTGTTGACTGTCTGGATGGCAGGTGTGTTGACTGTCTGGCAGGAGTGTTGACTGTCTGGCAGGTGTGTTGACTGTCTGGCAGGAGTGTTGACTGTCTGGCAGGTGTGTTGACTGTCTGGCAGGTGTGTTGACTGCACCAGATAACTTAAGTATAAATGATCTAGTTAAAGAATGATGTGTTTGTGTAGTTCATTTCTTTGATGTTATTCACTAGGCCATTTTAACGTCATTCCCTAGCTCATTCTACTCATGATTATTCCACTGATGTCATTCCCTAGTTTAATTTCCTGCCTTAATTAAATCATTCCTAGTTCATTTCTCTGTTTTAATTTCGTAATATTATAAAAGTGATTTTTAGAGTAGCAAGGACTCATTCTGACACCCTTCGCGTCCACTCATTCTTCATTCTCACTTAGCTAACTGTGTCAGCAAGAGCATCAACTCATCTGTTTATGAGTAACTAAACTGAAACACACAAGGTTGACTCATCTGTGTATTTCGATCCTCTTGTTGCTAAGGTCACCCACACGTTGATGAATGAGACTCTTGTGCAATATTTTGGTATATTTATTCTGGAAACGATTTTTTTTTACATTACCGTATCATATTATTGTTATTATTGGGAGACCTGGCCATGGACGGGGCCGCGGGGGCGTTGACCCCCGGAACACCCATCGGGTTGACCCCCGGAACACCCATCGGGTTGACTCCAGGAAGGTATGTCCCTCCAAACTCTTCAAGTTCAGCTTGTTCAGTCTCATCTCGTAGCTGAGATGAGACTGATTAAGCTCAGAGATTTACAGCACAACTGGGATCAGTCGTACTGTAAATCTCTGACCTGACGATTGTATATATAAAGGGTCGTGGATAACTCAGTGTGGAGTTTTATGAAAGGTGAAAGTAACTTTGGTAGCAGTGCGTGTGACAATATCGTCTCTGTGTTAGCTATAATGTTCACTCACACTTCTGCTATTCGTTCATTTAGTTGATAACGCTTGTTCGTTATACTGTCTCATTCATTCCATCCAGTGGCTCCATCGCTAGCGCACTCAGCTCACACACTGAGGTCAGGAGTTCGAATCTCCTCCGGTACGGCTGGAAAACATTAGGGACGGGTTTCCATAAGACACCTACTGTCCATGTTCACCCATCAGTATAAAATGGGTACCTGGGTGTTAGTGGACTGGTGTGGGTCGCATCCTGGGACAAAACTGACCTAATTTGCGGGAAATGCTCAGCATAACAAGGGTCTTTCTATATAGTAGTATGTCACTGATGTCAGCTAGGCCTGTATACCATGTACATGTACTTGTAGAAATATATATATTATATTATTATTATTATTGCTTTAGCTTTGCTGTTGCATATCATTTGTGTTGAGGGGATGTGTGTGTGCGCAGTTGCAACTGCACAAGCATGTGCGCGTGCATCCGCATGCGCACGTGCGTCCCAGCATGCCTTCCATCCCAACAAGACACGATTCCCCCATAACATGTCTGGGGCAGAGGAGTTAAGAGCAGTAATAACACTGCAGCAATAACAGCAATTATGTAACCCACATCCCCCTCTCCAGTTCTGACCTCGCCTATGATTCCACTATAATTCACCGTGTAATTATCGCTGCTATAACTCTGACGGCGAGAGGATAATGTAACACCTCTCCAGAGGTCGTTAAAACTGAGTAAATGTCTTATAAATATGAACTATGAGAAAGGTAAGAGTGCGCTTGTTGCCTGACCATGTTATATCATGATGGTAATGGGAGGACCTTCAGTGAGACTGATACTCCGAGACCACCATAACCTAGCAGCAAATGTAATTACCACGTCACACCAGGTCAAGTGTCGTCCATCACACACGTATGAAGATCAGACAGGACTACAAAGAGACTTGGACAGGCTGGAAGACTGATCCAGTCACTGACTCCTCGAATTTAATCCCACCAAAAGCAAAGTAATGCAAATCGGGGAAGGGCAAAGAAGACCGCAGGCAGAGTATAGGCTAGGTGGCCAAAGACTGCAAACCTCACTCAAGGAGAAGGATCTTGGGGTGAGTATAATACCGAGCACATCTGAGGCACACATCAACCAGATAACTGCTGCAGCATATGGGCGCCTGGCAAACCTGAGAATAGAGTTCCGATACCTCAGTAAGGAATCGTTCAAGACTCTGTACACCGTGTACGTCAGGCCCATACTGGAGTATGCAGCACCAGTTTGGAACCCACACCTGGTCAAGCACTTCAAGAAATTAGAGAAAGTGCAAAGGGTTGCAACAAGACTAGTTCCAGAGCTAAGGGAAATCGGTCTGACGACACTGGAGGACAGGAGGGTTAGGGGAGACATGATAACGACATACAAAATACTGCGAGGAATTGACAAGGTGGACAGAGACAGGATGTTCCAGAGATGGGACACAGAAACAAGGGATCACAATTGGAAGTTGAAGACTCAGATGAGTCAAGGGGATGTTAGGAAGTATTTCTTTAGTCACAGAGTTGTCAGGAAGTGGAATAATCTGGCAAGTGACGTAGTAGAGGCAGGAGCATACATAGCTTTAAGACGAGGTATGATGAAGCTCAAGGAGCAGGGAGAGAGAGGACCTAGTAGCGATCAGGGATCTATGACTAGATCCCTGCAGCCACAAATAGGTGAGTACAATAGGTGAGTACAGTAGGACTCGTGCTGGTTGTTTCTTCTCGTACTGTTTAGTTTCTCTTGCTGTGATACTTGTATTTAGATATGTCATGTCTTTTGGAAGGTGTGAGGACTTGATGTCAACTACTTGTTTAAGGCGTCATGAACCTTATATCCTCACATCTACGAAGGTTACAAATATAGTTTAATTAAACTATACATCTTCATCCTATTTCTCAGCACATAACTATGTAGTGACTCTGGGAATGGTAAAGTAGACACATAACTATGTAGTGACTCTGGGAATGGTAAAGTAGACACATAACTATGTAGTTACTCTGGGAATGATAAATCAGACACATAACTATGTAGTTACTCTGGGAATGGTAAATCAGACACATGTGCAACACTTGGGTATCTTTATTAAGGAAACTTTCGCCACACTGTGGCTTCATCAGTCCATACAAAGAAAAATGGTGAAGATCAGAAAGAGTTTGAGTCAATCTGTCCCTCAGCCTGGAGTCGACATAATCAGTCCATCAATCTTGAAAAGATATTCATGGCTAATAACTTGCCAAGAATTGTGCATTACCTATTACGTTATGGACACAGGCTGGTGCCAGGAATGAAGCCAGGCTGGTGCCAGGAATGATGCCAGGCTGGTGCCAGGAATGACGCCAGGTTGGTGCCAGGAACGACGCCAGGCTGGTGCCTGGAATGTCGCCAGGCTGGTGCCAGGAATGACGCCAGGCTGGTGCCAGGAATGACGTCAGGCTGGTGCCAGGAATGATGCCTGTGACTCCAGTCACCAAGACGTAAGAACCATCCCTCAGTATGGTTCTGTGTGCAGTGAGGTAGAGGAGGCAGGGCTTATGAAATACAGGGACCACTTTCTTGAATGTAGTTAAAATAATCATATATATTGTTACTATATTATTGAAAAAGTCATACACATTGTTCAAATATTATTGAAGAGGTCATATACATTTTTACAATATTATTGAAAAAGTCATATACATTGTTCAAATATTCGATAATTTGAGTCCAACTTACATAAACACAGACATTGTTTTGATACATGTGGTACTAATGGTGGTGGTCGTGGGTGGGGTGGTTGTGTGGGAGTGTGGTGGTCGTATCACGTGCGGGGTTAGTGTGGTGGTCGTGGGTGGTGGTCGTGGGTGGTGGTCGTGGGTGGTGGGCGGCGGTGGTGGTCGTGGGTGGTGGGCGGCGGTGGTGGTCGTGGGTGGTGGGCGGCAGTAATGGTGGTGTTAGTCGCGCAGAATCCAAACTGAAGCTTAGAATCAACTTTCTTTCTTCACCAGATAGGAAATTAAATCTTCACGACCCCAAGAATGATGTGACCCACCCAGGGATGTGACCCACCCCGGGATGTGACCCACCCAGGGATGTGACCCACCCCGCGTTGTGACCCACCCAGGGATGTGACCCACCCAGGGATGTGACCCACCCCGGGATGTGACCCACCCCGCGTTGTGACCCACCCAGGGATGTGACCCACCCAGGGATGTGACCCACCCCGGGATGTGACCCACCCCGCGTTGTGACCCACCCAGGGATGTGACCCTCATTGCTGAGCCACACCCAGGATGTCATCCTCTGCTTAAGATGTTAGAGGCAATGATATTTCAACAGAATGTAAGAACATAAGGAAGGAAGAACACGGCAGCAGGCCTACTGGCCCATGCTAGGTAACTCTAACTCATACCCACCCACACCCACTCATCTACCTATCCAGCCTATTTTTAAAGCTTCTCAAAGTACTTTCTTTAATGACACTGATCACCCTCAACTCTATTATCAAACCAGCGCTCTACTACCTGGAGGGTGTTCCAGGGGTCAACGCCCCCGCGGCCCGGTCCACGACCAGACCTCCCGGTGGATCAGGGCCTGATCAACGAGGCTGTTGCTGCTGGCCGCACGTAGTCCAACGTACGAACCACAGCCCGGCTGATCTGGCACTGACTTTAGGTATCTGTCAAGCTCCCTCTTGAAGACAACCAGGGGTCTTTTGGTAATTTCCCTTATGGCTGGTGGGAGGCTGTTAAACAGTCTTGGGCCCCGGACACTTATTGGGGAATGTTGCATCGCCTGTCAAGTCTTTTGCTTTCGTAGGAAGTGATTTTCGTGTTCTGATTTGGGACTAGTCCCTCTAGGATTTCCCAAATGTAGATTATGATGTATCTCTCTCGCCTAAGTTCCAGCGAGTACAAGTCAAGTGCTTCCAGGCGTTCCCAGTAGTTAAGGTGTTTGACGGAACTTATATGTGCAGCAAAGGTTCTCTGTACATTCTCTAGATCTGCAATTTCACCTGCCTTGAATGGAGCTGTTAGTGTACAGCAGTATTCCAGTCCAGAGAGAACATTGGCTTGGCATTCCTTGTTTTGAAGGTTCTCATTATCCATCCTGTTATTTTCCTAGTAGATATGATAGTGACACTGTTGATCCTTGAAGGTGAAAATCCTCAGACATTACCACTCCCAGGTCCTTCACATTACTTTTCCGCTCTGTTATGTAATTAGAGTTTGTAGAATACTCAGTTCTAATTATTATTTCCTCCAGTTTTCCATAACGGAGTAGTTGGAATTTGTCTTCATTGAACATCATATTGTTCTCCGTTGCCCATTGGAAAACTTGGTTTATATCTTCTTGGAGATTTGCTGTGTCCTCAATGGATGACACTCTCATGCAGATCCTAGTATCATCTGTAAAGGATGATACGGTGCTATGGTTTACATCTCTGTCTATGTCTGATATGAGAATGAGGAACAGGATGGGTGCGAGTACTGTGCCTTGTGGAACAGAGCTCTTCACTATGGCGGCCTCCGACTTAACTCTGTTTACCATTACCTTTTGTGTTAGATTGGTTAGAAAGTTGAAGATCCATCTGCCCACTTTGCCAGTTATTCCTTTATCGCGCATTTTGTGTGCTATTACACCATAACCACGACTGTCAAAAGTTTCTGCAAAATCTATGTATACTACAACTTCATTCTTTCTAAATCTAGACTTTTCTAACCTGAATCCATTACTGTGAGTCTTGTTCTGGTTAGATATATTTAGCACGTTATTCATATCCCCTTTATTTTTTCCGGTTACAATTTAGTGATACCATCGTTAACTCTACGTCTCTCCACATACTGCAAATTCAGTTCCTTCAGTCTATCCTCGTTGGTAAAGTTTCTGAGACACTGAGTCAACTTCTTCCCCTATCTCTGTATATTCTGCAACGCATTTATGTCTAGCCTGTAATAAGGAGTCCAGAACTAACCAGTATAATCTAAATGAGTGCTGGCAGCGGGCACTAACAGGTTGATCGATCACCAATAGGCCAGCACTGTCCACTTGTGCACTCTTGTGTTACCGTCAGTGCCAACCAGAATTCCTAAATTATTTTTCCGCATTCGGGTTGATCGAGGTCTCCAATATTTAGTTTACACTTACAATAGTACTTTTTCTCCCAGGACTACAACCTTACACATGTTCACATTAAGGTACATCTTGTGCCACCAAGACATCAGTCTATCCAGATCTTCATGTAGCACTCTAGGGTCTTCACCAGAACTGGGCGGCTTAGTTTTAGTGTCATCGGCAAATTTGTTTATGTAGTATTTATTCCCTCATCTATGTCATTTATGTAGACTGGGAATAACAAAGGGGGGGGGCAATACTGACCCGCACACAGGAGACCGAAACTTATGACAACATTTCGGTCCAGTTTGGATCATTAACTAGTCAGTCTGTCTTCCCTCCACGTTTCTGTGTGAATAGTTAATGTTCTGAGTTGGACCGAAATGTTGTCATAAGTAAGTGCGTGTTGACATCCAAGCAGAGCCTGGAGGGAGCACCACCACACAGTGTTACAACAAGCTGACCCTGGAGGGAGCACCACCACATAGTGTTACAACAAGCTGACCCTGGAGGGAGCACCACCACATAGTATTACAACAAGCAGAGCCTGGAGGGAGCACCACCACATAGTATTACAACAAGCAGAGCCTGGAGGGAGCACCACCACATAGTATTACAACAAGCAGAGCCTGGAGGGAGCACCACCACATAGTATTACAACAAGCAGAGCCTGGAGGAGCACCACCACATAGTATTACAACAAGCAGAGCCTGGAGGAAGCACCACCACATAGTATTACAACAAGCAGAGCCTGGAGGAAGCACCACCACATAGTATTACAACAAGCAGAGCCTGGAGGAAGCACCACCACATAGTATTACAACAAGCAGAGCCTGGAGGAAGCACCACCACATAGTTTTTACAACAAGCAGAGCCTGGAGGAGCACCACCACATATATTACAACAAGCAGAGCCTGGAGGAGCACCACCACATAGTATTACAACAAGCAGAGCCTGGAGGAAGCACCACCACATATTTACAACAAGCAGAGCCTGGAGGAGCACCACCACATTATTACAACAAGCAGAGCCTGGAGGAGCACCACCACATAGTTTACAACAAGAGAGCCTGGAGGAGCACCACCACATAGTGTTACAACAAGCAGAGCCTGGAGGGAGCACCACCACATAGTATTACAACAAGCTGAGCCTGGAGGGAGCACCACCACATAGTGTTACAACAAGCAGAGCCTGGAGGGAGCACCACCACATAGTGTTACAACAAGTAGAGCCTGGAGGGAGCCCCACCACATAGTATTACAACAAGCTAAGCCTGGAGGAAGCACCACCACATAGTATTACAACAAGCTGAGCCTGGAGGGAGCAGCACCACATAGTATTACAACAAGCAGAGCCTGGAGGAAGCACCACCACATAGTGTTACAACAAGTAGAGCCTGGAGGGAGCACCACCACATAGTATTACAACAAGCAGAGCCTGGAGGGAGCACCACCACATAGTATTACAACAAGCAGAGCCTGGAAGAGCACCACCACATAGTATTACAACAAGCTGACCCTGGAGGGAGCACCACCACACAGTGTTACAACAAGCTGACCCTGGAGGGAGCACCACCACATAGTGTTACAACAAGCTGACCCTGGAGGGAGCACCACCACATAGTATTACAACAAGCAGAGCCTGGAGGAAGCACCACCACATAGTATTACAACAAGCAGAGCCTGGAGGGAGCACCACCACATAGTGTTACAACAAGCAGAGCCTGAGGGAGCACCACCACATAGTGTTACAACAAGCAGAGCCTGAGGAGCACCACCACATAGTGTTACAACAAGTAGAGCCTGAGGGAGCCCACCACATAGGATTACAACAAGCTAAGCCTGAGGAAGCACCACACATAGTATTACAACAAGCTGAGCCTGGAGAGACACCACCACATAGTATTACAACAAGCAGAGCCTGAGGAAGCACCACCACATAGTGTTACAACAAGTAGAGCCTGGGGAGCACCACCACATAGTATTACAAAAGCAGAGCCTGAGGAAGCACCACAACATAGTGTTACAACAAGCAGAGCCTGGAGGAGCACCACCACATAGTGTTCCAACAAGAGAGCCTGGGAGCACCACCACATAATATTACAACAAGTGAGTGGAGGAAGCACCACCACATAGTGTTACAACAAGCAGAGCCTGAGGAGCACCACCACATAGTTTACAACAAGCAGAGCCTGAGGAGCACCACCACATAGTATTACAACAAGCAAGCCTGGAAGCACCACCACATATTGTTACAACAAGCAGAGCCTGAGGAGCACCACACATAGTATTACAACAAGTAGAGCCTGAGGAAGCACCACCACATAGTGTTACAACAAGAGCCTGAGGAGCACCACAACAGTATTACAACAAGCAGAGCCTGAGGAAGCACCACCACATAGTGTTACAACAAGCAGAACCTGAGGAGCACCACCACATAGTATTACAACAAGCAGAGCCTGAGGAGCACCACAACATAGTATTACAACAAGCAGAGCCTGAGGAAGCACCACCACATAGTGTTACAACAAGCAGAGCCTGAGGGAGCACCACACATAGTATTACAACAAGCAGAGCCTGAGGAAGCACCACCACATAGTGTTACAACAAGCTGAGCCTGGAGGAAGCACCACCACATAGTATTACAACAAGCAGAGCCTGGAGGAAGCACCACACATAGTGTTACAACAAGCTGAGCCTGAGGAAGCACCACCACATAGTGTTACAACAAGCTGAGCCTGGAGGAGCACCACCACATAGTATTACAACAAGCAGAGCCTGAGGAAGCACCACCACATAGTGTTACAACAAGCTGAGCCTGAGGAAGCACACACATAGTGTTACAACAAGCAGAGCCTGAGAAGCACCACCACATAGTGTTACAACAAGCTGAGCCTGAGGAGCACCACCACATAGTGTTAAACAAGCTGGCCTGAGGAGCACCACCACATAGTGTTACAACAAGCAGAGCCTGAGAAGCACCACCACATGTGTACAACAAGCAGAGCCTGGAGGAAGCACCACCACATAGTATTACAAAAGCAGAGCCTGAGGAGCACCACCACATAGTGTTACAAAGCAGAGCCTGGAGGAAGCACCACCACATAGTATTACAACAAGCAGAGCCTGAGGAGCACCACCACATAGTGTTAAACAAGCAGAGCCTGGAAGCACCACCACATAGTTTACAACAAGCGAGCCTGGGAGCCCCCACATAGTTTACAACAAGCGACCTGAGGAGCACCACCACATAGTGTTACAACAAGCAGACCTGAGGAGCACCACCACATAGTTTACAACAAGCAAGCCTGGAGGAAGCACCACACATAGTATTACAACAAGCTAGCCTGGAGGAGCACCACCACATAGTATTACAACAAGCGAGCCTGGAGGAGCACACCACATAGTATTACAACAAGCAGAGCCTGGAGGAAGCACCACCACATAGTGTTACAACAAGCAGAGCCTGGAGGGAGCACCACCACATAGTATTACAACAAGCAGAGCCTGGAGGAAGCACCACCACATAGTGTTACAACAAGCAGAGCCTGGAGGGAGCACCACCACATAGTATTACAACAAGCTGAGCCTGGAGGGAGCACCACCACATAGTATTACAACAAGCAGAGCCTGGAGGAAGCACCACCACATAGTGTTACAACAAGCTGAGCCTGGAGGAAGCACCACCACATAGTGTTACAACAAGCAGAGCCTGGAGGAAGCACCACCACATAGTGTTACAACAAGCTGAGCCTGGAGGGAGCACCACCACATAGTGTTACAACAAGCTGAGCCTGGAGGAAGCACCACCACATAGTGTTACAACAAGCAGAGCCTGGAGGAAGCACCACCACATAGTGTTACAACAAGCTGAGCCTGGAGGGAGCACCACCACATAGTGTTACAACAAGCAGAGCCTGGAGGGAGCACCACCACATAGTGTTACAACAAGCTGAGCCTGGAGGAAGCACCACCACATAGTGTTACAACAAGCTGAGCCTGGAGGGAGCACCACCACATAGTGTTACAACAAGCAGAGCCTGGAGGGAGCACTACCACATAGTGTTACAACAAGCAGAGCCTGGAGGGAGCACCACCACATAGTGTTACAACAAGCAGAGCCTGGAGGGAGCACCACCACATAGTGTTACAACAAGCAGAGCCTGGAGGGAGCACCACCACATAGTGTTACAACAAGCAGAGCCTGGAGGGAGCACCACCACATAGTATTACAACAAGCAGAGCCTGGAGGGAGCACCACCACATAGTGTTACAACAAGCAGAGCCTGGAGGGAGCACCACCACATAGTGTTACAACAAGCTGAGCCTGGAGGAAGCACCACCACATAGTGTTACAACAAGCTGAGCCTGGAGGGAGCACCACCACATAGTGTTACAACAAGCAGAGCCAGGAGGGAGCACCACCACATAGTGTTACAACAAGCAGAGCCAGGAGGAAGCACCACCACATAGTGTTACAACAAGCAGAGCCAGGAGGAAGCACCACCACATAGTGTTACAACAAGCAGAGCCAGGAGGAAGCACCACCACATAGTGTTACAACAAGCAGAGCCTGGAGGAAGCACCACCACATAGTGTTACAACAAGCAGAGCCTGGAGGGAGCACCACCACATAGTATTACAACAAGCAGAGCCTAGAGGAAGCACCACCACATAGTGTTACAACAAGCAGAGCCTGGAGGAAGCACCACCACATAGTGTTACAACAAGCAGAGCCTAGAGGAAGCACCACCACATAGTGTTACAACAAGCAGAGCCTGGAGGAAGCACCACCACATAGTGTTACAACAAGCAGAGCCTGGAGGGAGCACCACCACCTATCAGTCATTTCTTTTCCATCCCAACATTTTGTAATGATGGTATCACCAGATTTCACCAGGATTTGTCTGGTGTCACGCTGCATGTCCTGTCCTCTGTCACCAGGCATGTCCTGTCTCTTTCACCAAGCATGTCCTGTCCTCTGTCACCAGGCATGTCCTGTCCTCTGTCACCAGGCATGTCCTGTCCTCTGTCACCAGGCATGTCCTGTCCTCTGTCACCAGGCATGTCCTGTCCTCTGTCACCAGGCATGTCCTGTCTCTTTCACCAAGCATGTCCTGTCCTCTGTCACCAAGCATGTCCTGTCCTCTGTCACCAGGCATATCCTGTCCTCTGTCACCAGGCATGTCCTGTCCTCTGTCACCAGGCATGTCCTGTCCTCTGTCACCAGGCATGTCCTGTCCTCTGTCACCAGGCATGTCCTGTCCTCTGTCACCAGGCATGTCCTGTTCTCTGTCACCAGGCATGTCCTGTCCTCTGTCACCAGGCATGTCCTGTCTCTTTCACCAAGCATGTCCTGTCCTCTGTCACCAAGCATGTCCTGTCCTCTGTCACCAGGCATGTCCTGTCCTCTGTCACCAGGCATGTCCTGTCCTCTGTCACCAGGCCTGTCCTGTCCTCTGTCACCAGGCATGTCCTGTCCTCTGTCACCAGGCATGTCCTGTCCTCTGTCACCAGGCATGTCCTGTCTCTTTCACCAAGCATGTCCTGTCCTCTGTCACCAGGCATGTCCTGTCCTCTGCCACCAGGCATGTCCTGTCCTCTGTCACCAGGCATGTCCTGTCCTCTGTCACCAGGCATGTCCTGTCCTCTGTCACCAGGCATGTCCTGTCTCTTTCACCAAGCATGTCCTGTCCTCTGTCACCAGGCATGTCCTGTCCTCTGTCACCAGGCATGTCCTGTCCTCTGTCACCAGGCATGTCCTGTCCTCTGTCACCAGGCATGTCCTGTCCTTTGTCACCAGGCATGTCCTGTCCTCTGTCACCAGGCATGTCCTGTCTCTTTCACCAAGCATGTCCTGTCCTCTGTCACCAGGCATGTCCTGTCCTCTGTCACCAGGCATGTCCTGTCCTCTGTCACCAGGCATGTCCTGTCCTCTGTCACCAGGCATGTCCTGTCCTCTGTCACCAGGCATGTCCTGTCCTCTGTCACCAGGCATGTCCTGTCCTCTGTCACCAGGCATGTCCTGTCCTCTGTCACCAAGCATGTCCTGTCCTCTGTCACCAGGCATGTCCTGTCCTCTGTCACCAGGCATGTCCTGTCCTCTCTCACCAGGCATGTCCTGTCCTCTGTCACCAATGGCATGTCCTGTCCTCTGTCACCAGGCATGTCCTGTCCTCTGTCAACAGGCATGTCCTGTCCTCTCTCACCAGGAACTTAAAGTTTCCCCCGTTACTGAAATTTGGTGGCGAATTTCGCTATATGGCTAAGACTGGCGGTACAGTACATTGTGGTATTTTTTTCGTACCTGAAAAGTACCTTACCGTACCTTCAGAAAAATGTCACACAGTAATTTGGTACCGCACTTTTTAAGACAAAATCAACCGACAGCGTTGCCCCACTCACACCCATATTGGTATCATCTACCGTGTTTGTCACAGAAATAGTCCCAGTTGTCAATGAATGGAATTCCAAGGTCTCTACAGTAAATAATATCTTGGCAGTAACTAATATCTTGCATTTTATCTAAAAGAGAAGTGGCAGTGCCTGGTTGTGTCTGGCACTGCCACTTCTCTTTTAGATAAAATGCTACAAATGATCGGGATCGAACCCTCCGACCTAATTAAATCAATAACTCCTGTACTTGGCTAATAACTCCTGCCTCCTGCATTTCCCGATATCATTTCCACCATCACTGAGGCAGATAATTGGTTTGTTCCCATTACCTGACATGATATCATCTGACCTGCAGACTGTCACCAACACCAGGACCAGTGAAGCAATCTTTCTTATCCCTATTTCAGAAGTCTCTCTCCACATTTCCAGTTCGTGAGTCTCCAACAAGAATATTCTTGACCACTGAAGCCCATTCCTTCTGTACAACTGAAAGGCGATTTCTCATCTAAGTCTAATCCTTCAGTCTTTTTTTAGTTCTATGCTTTACTCCTTACTGCACACCCCTTCCCATTTGTTACTGTTATTAACCTCTTCCTCGCTCTTCTCAGTCTGTTTCCCTTCTCTCTTCCCAACCGCTTCACAATCGTTGCTATACATATCCAAAAGAATTTTCAATTTCTTATATATATTTCCTTGAACTCAGATTCCTGACCACTACAGAAGCCAGCCAGTCATGTCAACACTATACACTGATTCCCAAGACCTGCTGTTGGGCGGTGACATGACTTCTCATAAATCATTGAACCTTCAGTTAAATGTGTAAATATAGAGTAAAAAAAAAAATCGTGCACAGTTATTGTAGCAAGACAACGTAGAATAAAGTATTAAAACAAGACAGTATATGGTAGGTACTACTGAAGGGAATTTCAGGCTAAAAAGACTCACACCAACATGTGCAATAACACTGTCTGCTGCTGTACAGAACACGTGGGAAATATGTTACATGATAGATCACTACCAGCTGCACACAAGGTGTGAAGGACCTTAGAGGTTGGTAAACCAGAGACTGAAAACTCACAGGGAGTGATGAGCTGACATCTGACTCATGTCTCAAGAGCAGTGTATCAAGCTCTCAAGAGCAGTGTATCAAGGTCTCAAGAGCAGTGTATCAAGGTCTCAAGAGCAGTGTATCAAGGTCTCAAGAGCAGTGTATCAAGGTCTCAAGAGCAGTGTATCAAGGTCTCAAGAGCAGTGTATCAAGGTCTCAAGAGCAGTGTATCAAGCTCTCAAGAGCAGTGTATCAAGCTCTCAAGAGCAGTGTATCTAGCTCTCAAGAGCAGTGTATCAAGCTCTCAAGAGCAGTGTATCAAGCTCTCAAGAGCAGTGTATCAAGCTCTCAAGAGCAGTGTATCAAGCTCTCAAGAGCAGTGTATCAAGCTCTCAAGAGCAGTGTATCAAGCTCTCAAGAGCAGTGTATCAAGCTCTCAAGAGCAGTGTATCTAGCTCTCAAGAGCAGTGTATCAAGGTCTCAAGAGCAGTGTATCAGCTCTCAAGAGCAGTGTATCAGCTCTCAAGAGCAGTGTATCAAGCTCTCAAGAGCAGTGTATCAAACTCTCAAGAGCAGTGTATCAAGCTCTCAAGAGCAGTGTCAGCTCTCAGAGCAGTGTATCAAGCTCTCAAGAGCAGTGTATCAAGCTCTCAAGAGCAGTGTATCAAGCTCTCAAGAGCAGTGTATCAAGCTCTCAAGAGCAGTGTATCAAGCTCTCAAGAGCAGTGTATCAAGCTCTCAAGAGCAGTGTATCAAGCTCTCAAGAGCAGTGTATCTAGCTCTCAAGAGCAGTGTATCTAGCTCTCAAGAGCAGTGTATCTAGCTCTCAAGAGCAGTGTATCAAGCTCTCAAGAGCAGTGTATCAAGCTCTCAAGAGCAGTGTATCAAGCTCTCAAGAGCAGTGTATCAAGCTCTCAAGAGCAGTGTATCAAGCTCTCAAGAGCAGTGTATCAAGCTCTCAAGAGCAGTGTATCAAGCTCTCAAGAGCAGTGTATCAAGCTCTCAAGAGCAGTGTATCTAGCTCTCAAGAGCAGTGTATCTAGCTCTCAAGAGCAGTGTATCTAGCTCTCAAGAGCAGTGTATCAAGCTCTCAAGAGCAGTGTATCTAGCTCTCAAGAGCAGTGTATCTAGCTCTCAAGAGCAGTGTATCAAGCTCTCAAGAGCAGTGTATCAAGCTCTCAAGAGCAGTGTATCAAGCTCTCAAGAGCAGTGTATCAAGCTCTCAGAGCAGTGTATCAAGCTCTCAAGAGCAGTGTATCAAGCTCTCAAGAGCAGTGTATCAAGCTCTCAAGAGCAGTGTATCAAGCTCTCAAGAGCAGTGTATCAAGCTCTCAAGAGCAGTGTATCTAAGCTCTCAAGAGCAGTGTATCAAGCTCTCAAGAGCAGTGTATCTAGCTCTCAAGAGCAGTGTATCTAGCTCTCAAGAGCAGTGTATCTAGCTCTCAAGAGCAGTGTATCAAGCTCTCAAGAGCAGTGTATCAAGCTCTCAAGAGCAGTGTATCTAGCTCTCAAGAGCAGTGTATCTAGCTCTCAAGAGCAGTGTATCAGCTCTCAAGAGCAGTGTATCAAGCTCTCAAGAGCAGTGTATCAAGCTCTCAAGAGCAGTGTATCAAGCTCTCAAGAGCAGTGTATCAAGCTCTCAAGAGCAGTGTATCAAGCTCTCAAGAGCAGTGTATCAAGCTCTCAAGAGCAGTGTATCAGCCTCAAGGATCTAGCTCAAGAGCAGTGTATCAAGCTCTCAAGAGCAGTGTATCAAGCTCTCAAGAGCAGGTACAGCTCAAGATATCAAGCTCTCAAGAGCAGTGTATCAGCTCTCAAGAGCAGTGTATCAGCTCTCAAGAGCAGTGTATCAAGCTCTCAAGAGCAGTGTATCAAGCTCTCAAGAGCAGTGTATCAGCTCTCAAGAGCAGTGTATCAAGCTCTCAAGAGCAGTGTATCTAAGCTCTCAAGAGCAGTGTATCTAGCTCTCAAGAGCAGTGTATCTAGCTCTCAAGAGCAGTGTATCAAGCTCTCAAGAGCAGTGTATCAAGCTCTCAAGAGCAGTGTATCAAGCTCTCAAGAGCAGTGTATCAACGGTCTAGCCTCAAGAGCAGTGTATCAAGCTCTCAAGAGCAGTGTATCAAGCTCTCAAGAGCAGTGTATCAAGCTCTCAAGAGCAGTGTATCTAGCTCTCAAGAGCAGTGTATCTAGCTCTCAAGAGCAGTGTATCAAGCTCTCAAGAGCAGTGTATCAAGCTCTCAAGAGCAGTGTATCAAGCTCTCAAGAGCAGTGTATCTAGCTCTCAAGAGCAGTGTATCAAGCTCTCAAGAGCAGTGTATCAAGCTCTCAAAGTGTAAGCTCTCAAGGCATGTATCTAGCTCTCAGGCAGTGTCAGCTCAAGAGCAGTGTATCAAGCTCTCAAGAGCAGTGTATCAAGCTCTCAAGAGCAGTGTATCAAGCTCTCAAGAGCAGTGTATCAAGCTCTCAAGAGCAGTCGCTCAAGAGTATCAAGCTCTCAAGAGCAGTGTATCAAGCTCTCAAGAGCAGTGTATCAAGCTCTCAAGAGCAGTGTATCAAGCTCTCAAGAGCAGTGTATCAAGCTCTCAAGAGCAGTGTATCAAGCTCTCAAGAGCAGTGTATCAAGCTCTCAAGAGCAGTGTATCAAGCTCTCAAGAGCAGAAAGTGTATCAAGCTCCAAGAGCAGTGTATCAAGCTCTCAAGAGCAGTGTATCAAGCTCTCAAGAGCAGTTTTCAGTCCAAGGCGTTCGCTCTCAAGAGCAGTGTATCAAGCTCTCAAGAGCAGTGTATCAAGCTCTCAAGAGCAGTGTATCAAGCTCTCAAGAGCAGTGTATCTAGCTTTCCTGTAACTGAAAAAAAGATGTGTCACAATTTTTACTAGGAAATGCCAGCTTATCAACACTTTGTATGGAAGCCTGATAAAAGTTATGCACTCTTGCAGGACTGCTGGACTATTCTATATATCCCATACACATGAAAGAAGACAGGAAGATCTTTCAAATTCTAATTTCATTCTTTACCTTCACTGTCTTGTCTCCTAATATTTCTTCTTTCTCAAGACAAATATGATTTTTTTTCCTAATGTTTGTCATAACTCACCCAGGGGAAGTTTTTGTTTACCTGGAGGCTTCCAAAGATTCACCTGTCCACTTGGAGGCTTCCCTAGGTTTATCTGTGCATCTGGAGGCTCCCCAGGTTTACCTGTCCACCTGGAGGCTTCCCCAGGTTCACCTGTCCACCTGGAGGCTTTCCCATGTTTATCTATCTACCAGAGGCTTCCCCAGGATCACCTGTCCACCTGAGGCTTCCCCAGGTTTACCTGTGCATCTGGGGGCTTCCCCAGGTTTACCTGTCTACCTGGAAGCTTCCCCAGATTTACCTGTGCATCTGGAGGCTTCCCCAGGTTCCCCTGCCCACCTGGAGGCTTTCCCATGTTTATCTATCCACAAGAGGCTTCCCCCTGTCCACCTGAGGCTTCCTCAGGTTTACCTGTCTACCTGGAGGCTTTAATAGGTTTACCTGTCCACCTGGAGGCTTCCCCAGGTTCACCTGTGCACCTGCAGGCTTCCCCAGGTTCACTTGTCCTAATGAAGGCTTCCTCAGGTTTATCTGTCCACCTGGAGGCTTCCTCAGGTTTACCTGTCCACCTGGAGGCTTCCCCAGGTTCACCTGGAGGCTTCCTCAGGTTTACATGTCCACATGGAGGCTTCCCCATGTTCACTTGTTTACCTGGAGCTTCTCCATGTTTATCAGTCCACCGGAGGCTTCCTCAGGTTCACCTGTCCACTTGGAGGCTTCCCAAAGTTTACCTGTCCACCGGAGGCTTCCCCAGGTTTACCTGTCCACCGGAGGCTCCCCAGGTTTACCTGTCCACCTGGAGGCTTCCCCAGGTTCACCTGTCCACCTGGAGGCTTTCCCATGTTTATCTATCTACCAGAGGCTTCCCCAGGCTCACCTGTCCACCTGAGTCTTCCCCAGGTTTACCTGTGCATCTGGGGGCTTCCCCAGGTTTACCTGTCTACCTGGAAGCTTCCCCAGATTTACCTGTGCATCTGGAGGCTTCCCCAGGTTCTCCTGCCCACCTGGAGGCTTTCCCATGTTTATCTATCCACAAGAGGCTTCCCCCTGTCCACCTGAGGCTTCCTCAGGTTTACCTGTTACCTGGAGGCTTTAATAGGTTTACCTGTTCACCTGAAGGCTTCCCCAGGTTCACCTGTGCACCTGCAGGCTTCCCCAGGTTCACTTGTCCTAATGAAGGCTTCCTCAGGTTTATCTGTCCACCTGGAGGCTTCCTCAGGTTTACCTGTCCACCTGGAGGCTTCCCCTTGTTCACTTGTTTACCTGGAGGCTTCTCCATTTTTATCAGTCCACCGGAGGCTTCCTCAGGTTCACCTGTCCACTTGGAGGCTTCCCAAAGTTTACCTGTCTACCTGGAGGCTTCCAGCACTATTCACTGCTGATCAGGTCATGGCAGGTCAGCCAACACTATTCACTGCTGACCTGGTCATGGCAGGTCAGCCAGCACCAGCAGGTCATGGCAGGCCAGCCAGCACCAGAAGGTCATTGTAGGTCAGCCAGCACCAGCAGGTTAGCCAACACCAGCAGGTCATGGCAGGTCAGCCAGCACCAGCAGGTCATGGCAGGCCAGCCAGCACCAGAAGGTCATTGTAGGTCAGCCACCACCAGCAGGTCATGGCAGGCCAGCCAGCACCAGAAGGTCATTGTAGGTCAGCCAGCACCAGAAGGTCATTGTAGGTCAGCCAGCCTACACAGTGTAATTAACGCCAGTACTCGTGAAGCGCCTCTCCCAGCGTCCACATCT
The DNA here is from genome assembly GCA_009830355.1 of Cherax destructor. Taxonomy (NCBI): domain Eukaryota; kingdom Metazoa; phylum Arthropoda; class Malacostraca; order Decapoda; family Parastacidae; genus Cherax; species Cherax destructor. Next base: position 27,028 of record WNWK01022891.1, read on the forward strand.
TCCCTCATTGAGGAGTTACTGTTATCTTTACTGTTATCTTTACTGTTATTGTTACTGTTACAGTTATTATAAATCTTAATATTACTATTATAATTATCACTCACCAACTTTAATTTAATACGACCACCTTCTTCATCAGTGGCATCAATAACAACATCAATGACAGCATCAATAACATCAATGACAGCATCAATAACATCAATGACAGCATCAATAACATCAATGACAGGATCAATAACATGAGTGACAGCATCATTAACATCAACGACAGCATCAATAACAACATCAATGGCAGCATCAATAACATCAAAGACAGCATCAATAACAACATCAATGACAGCATCAATAACATCATCAATGACAGCATCAATAATAACATCAACGACAACATCAATAACAACATCAATGACAGCATCAATAAAAACATCAACGACAGCATCAATAACAACATCAATGACAGCATCAATAACAACATCAATGACAGATTATTTATCAGTGTTAAAACGAGACAAAACATTAGCATAACAAGAGCATAACTCTCTGAGTTATGTTAATTTGAGTTGAAATATCAATATTAACATTAGAACGACAGGTCGTTGGTGAGATATATATTAACACGACTTCAGAGAGCAAATACGTTTCGTTGCTTGCTCAAAAGTTATCGTTTTTTTGTTGTTGTCAGAACGTGTAAATAAAGGCATCTGGCAACACCATTTGCACCAGAGAATTTTTCACAAGAGTCGTAATTTATGCTATTTTTTAATATCTTTTTTTTATATTTTTATTGGGTTTGCAAATGTGTTTCTTTGCGATGGAAGTAATTTAGGCCATGTTACGTTATTTATGTTAAATATTAGAAAGGCGAGTGGTGAAATGCATGTTAAGCATTCTGAAGGCAGGGAGGGCATGACCTCAGCATAACCCTAGTATGACCTCAGCATGACCCTAGTATGACCTCAGCATGACCTCAGCATAACCCTAGTATGACCTCAGCATGACCTCAGCATAACCCTAGTATGACCTCAGCATGGCCCTAGTATGACCTCAGCATGACCTCAGCATAACCCTAGTATGACCTCAGCATGACCCTAGTATGACCCCAGCATGACTTGCTACAGACAGCATTGTGGTGAATAAAGACATATGTGCAACACTTAGGTACCTTTACTGTCGAAATCTTTCACCTGCAGAGTAGACTTCTTCAGTCGAATACAGAAGTGACTGACATGCTTGGCTGCAGGGGATAGGAAAGATGAGGTGAATCATAGAAATGACGAGGGAAAAAGATGAGTGTTGCACTGAGGTGTCTGTGGAGACAACGTTATCCATGGAAGCAAAGAGGTTATGTCATATAAGAGTATAATTATACCAACACTCTTATATGGGTGTGAGACATGGGTGGTGAATGTTGCAACAAGGAGAAGGCTGGAGGCAGTGGAGATGTCATGTCTGAGGGCAATGTGTGGTGTGAATATTATGCAGAGAAACCGTGACTTGGATATTAGAAGGTGAGGGGTTTCTAAAATTATTATCGATGGCTGAGGAGGGGTTGCTTGAGGTGGTTCAAACATTTAGGAATGATGGTCTGAGACCAGGCTCTGGGGGGCCAAAAACTAGAGATGAGCCACGAGGGTGTTGGCAATAACGTCATTCTCCAGGCAAAACTTCAGTCTCGGGGTAAGACAGTACCATTTTACGACGACAATTTCTTAACGCTTCTTACAAATTTCTAAAAAAAAATTCTGTAGGTTATATTAGGCAAAATTGACCAATAAATAATCAAAATGAAAATTATCGGCCCCTGTGTGTCTAGCAAAGTAGACGAAGAATACCAAGAACCGTTCGTATGTGAACGTCGATCTCCATGTTGACAGAATGGGTCACCATGTGATTAAGACCCACGTCAGGAAACACTTGTAATGTTTCATGATAAACCTTACCTAACCGGGACCAGGAGCTGATACTTCATGTCCTGCAAACACAGTTCCAGCACACGACTCTTTGTCCAGTCTCGTATATAAGAGGATAGAGTAGCACAAGCCTCTTAAGTGGAGCAGACTCTTCCACTTACCAGACAGACGCTGACCACTTTCACTCTAACTTAATGATTAACAAAATAACTATTTTAATTTTAGATGGAAAAAATTAAATTTTCTGAAAATGTTTGAAAAATCTCTGAAGGTCCTGAGTACTGACTAGTGTCAGGACGCAGGAAAGTGTCTCCTGAGTACTGACTAGTGTCAGGACGCAGGAAAGTGTCTCCTGAGTACTGACTAGTGTCAGGACGCAGGAAGTGTCTCCAGTACTGACTAGTGTCAGGACGCAGGAAATGTCTCCTGAGTACTGACTAGTGTCAGGACGCAGGAAGTGTCTCCTGAGTACTGACTAGTGTCAGGACGCAGGAAAGTGTCTCCTGAGTACTGACTAGTGTCAGGACGCAGGAAGTGTCTCCTGAGTACTGACTAGTGTCAGGACGCAGGAAAGTGTCTCCTGAGTACTGACTAGTGTCAGGACGCAGGAAGTGTCTCCTGAGTACTGACTAGTGTCAGGACGCAGGAAAGTGTCTCCTGAGTACTGACTAGTGTCAGGACGCAGGAAAGTGTCTCCTGAGTACTGACTAGTGTCAGGACGCAGGAAAGTGTCTCCTGAGTACTGACTAGTGTCAGGACGCAGGAAAGTGTCTCCTGAGTACTGACTAGTGTCAGGACGCAGGAAAGTGTCTCCTGAGTACTGACTAGTGTCAGGACGCAGGAAAGTGTCTCCTGAGTACTGACTAGTGTCAGGACGCAGGAAGTGTCTCCTGAGTACTGACTAGTGTCAGGACGCAGGAAAGTGTCTCCTGAGTACTGACTAGTGTCAGGACGCAGGAAGTGTCTCCTGAGTACTGACTAGTGTCAGGACGCAGGAAAGTGTCTCCTGAGTACTGACTAGTGTCAGGACGCAGGAAAGTGTCTCCTGAGTACTGACTAGTGTCAGGACGCAGGAAAGTGTCTCCTGAGTACTGACTAGTGTCAGGACGCAGGAAAGTGTCTCCTGAGTACTGACTAGTGTCAGGACGCAGGAAAGTGTCTCCTGAGTACTGACTAGTGTCAGGACGCAGGAAAGTGTCTCCTGAGTACTGACTAGTGTCAGGACGCAGGAAAGTGTCTCCTGAGTACTGACTAGTGTCAGGACGCAGGAAAGTGTCTCCTGAGTACTGACTAGTGTCAGGACGCAGGGTCTCCTGAGTACTGATCAGTCGAGGAGTGTCTCCTGAGTACTGACTAGTGTCAGGACGCAGGAAAGTGTCTCCTGAGTACTGACTAGTGTCAGGACGCAGGAAAGTGTCTCCTGAGTACTGACTAGTGTCAGGACGCAGGAAAGTGTCTCCTGAGTACTGACTAGTGTCAGGACGCAGGAAAGTGTCTCCTGAGTACTGACTAGTGTCAGGACGCAGGAAAGTGTCTCCTGAGTACTGACTAGTGTCAGGACGCAGGAAAGTGTCTCCTGAGTACTGACTAGTGTCAGGACGCAGGAAAGTGTCTCCTAGTACTGACTAGTGTCAGGACGCAGGAAAGTGTCTCCTGAGTACTGACTAGTGTCAGGACGCAGGAAAGTGTCTCCTGAGTACTGACTAGTGTCAGGACGCAGGAAAGTGTCTCCTGAGTACTGACTAGTTGTTAAGTCTAACTTCTTGGCTGCTTACTTTGGGCAGTAGAATGGTAGCGTAGGTGCAGAGATACGGCCGATGACTAGACTCAGTTTATTAATGGCAAGGTGTGGAATACACGGGGACAGAGTGCAGGGGACGGAGCCAGTTCGTAGGAGGAGATGCTGCTTCAGTGAGGTAGGCCGTGTTAGTGAGAGAGAAGCATGGCTGACCAGCCCGACTGATAGGCCTATAGAGGGCAGCACCATAGTGCCGCGCAGTTTGAAACAGCCTCAGGGTAGGCTGTTTACATCCGCTCGCCACCTACCGCGTGTCGTCTCGACACGACAATACTGGCTGGCACGAAGGTGTAAACAAGCAAGCAAGGTTCCGGGAAACTGGCTTCCGGTCACCTGACATTTACAATAGGAAATTGCCGGTGCAGGCCGAAAAAAAACTCTCCCCCTACGTGAGTCGGGGAAGAGAAAATCGGCCTGCCCGCACAGCTGGACAGAAGACAGAACAAGCCAACGCTGACACAGGAACTAGAGTCTTCTATATACAGGTTGTCCACAGGGCCAGACGTCAACTTGACTGCACATCCATGAGCGCTGTAGCATCCTCACATCTGCAAACAATGACTGACAGTAGCATTTCCTAAGGTGTGACATTTAACTCAAAAAGCGATATTGCCCTTGCCTTTATACAGGCTTTACAAGACACACTGGGTGCACATACTCACAATAACATTATTTCCATGGAATTCATTATACTACGGGTACCCTCTAAGAATAAATTTTACGTATTTACATGGTGTTGTCCACCCTGACTCCATTATTTACTAACTATACAATGTGTGCGCATTAATCCCCATTTCTGCAAGCAAACAATTAGCGTAGCTAGCGTAGGAGTCGGACAAGTCAGTAGGTATGTCAATGTCACAGAAATGTACTGCTGTCCGGGGTCTCAGGCCATAAGTATGGAGCCTTACAGGACTGTCATCTGTCGTAGGGATAGCGGGTGAAGAACTAGACGGTTGTCACTAGGTTGAGTCTGATTGTGGCTTTGCAATGCCCGCGATTCCAGCTCTGCTTCAGCTTGCACATGATCAATATACTTCATGTGGTCAAAGGGGAGCTTCTCTGATAGTTCGGTAGCTATCTCCCTCACCTCGAACTTATT
>WNWK01022892.1:0-31836 GCA_009830355.1 Cherax destructor
CAGGTTCTCTTGGATTTTCTTAGCTTTCTTTCCTTAACGGGCATTTTGCTGCAAGAGTACGATGATTACTCTAACAGTTAAGACACGTTGGAGCAGTAGTTCTTCATTTCCACTTTCAACCGAACTTTGTACTTGATGGGGCTGTCCTTGGCAACAATTGTAGGAATAGCAGGTCTAGCAGGGTGTGACGTTCGTGGCATTCAGGTTTAATGCGACTTTGGAGGAGAGCTTTGGCAGCCATAGCGATGTCGGAAAAGATATCTTCTTCATGGAGGCATTGGGAATCCAAGTGGGAGTCCACCGAGGCCCAAGCGTTCTGGTCTTTGATAGAAATCTTTAGTTCTTCAGTGGAGAAAGCTGTTACGATCCTGTCTAGCAGTTTTACGAAAACAAAGCGTTTCGCCTTCAGGTATGGTGAATTAGAGATGAAGCCACGATCTTTTAAGGAACTGATAGCGGTAGTATCCAGAAATTTTTCTGGATACTACCGCTATTAAGGCGTCCTTGAGGAAAACAGTATTGGTAAACTTGATTTGCAGGCTGCTTTAAGGGCTGTTGGAAAAGTAAGCTTGGAAGTGTCGTTTACCACAGCACGAGTAGGTTTGATCTACACACGGTGCGACTGAACCATGGAAGAGCAGAGGTAGCAAATGTAAAGGTAAATATTCCCCTCCCCAGCTAGGATCCAAGAGAATTTTTGGAGGGTTAGCCACCCAGGATAACCCCAAGAAAGTCATCTCGGACTGTATTTTATTTCCATTGGGTCCTCAATCTTGTCCCCCACGATGCGACCTATTTGCTGCTAGGTGAACATGACAACAGGTGTAAGGAAACACGTCGAAATGGTTCCACCCCGCTGGGAATCGAACCCGGGCCCTCCGTGTGTGAAGCAAGAGCTTTAGCCACCGGGACTGCATGCAGCGAGCACCAACACACAAAGTAGTCGACCAGACGGCGTAGTTAGAGACCTGGCTATGAGAGAGAGGACCTCTAGAACCTTATTTCTTGTTTAGTTATTAATAATTTAGTTTAGTTTATTTAGTTTAGTTATTAATAATTGAGAACTTTGTGAACTCTACCCTTGCAGCTAACACTGAAATCTGGCACACCAAAGTTTACGAGAATAATGATGGCAGGCATTTGGTATTTGCATCTCTAGCTTACATGGTCGGGTATATTTTCTGAACAACGCATGGACTTCCCTCCAGCATTCATTTATCCACGAAGGTCTCCACAATGCAATGGTTTTGAATGTATGTTTTCTACAGTCTATAAGTTTGCATAAGACTTCATTGAAGGACGTGATTGTTGACGTGTTGGTGGTAGTATTTCCTGTAGCATGGGAACCTGCTGGCTGCTGTGGGGTGGGAATTTAAGCACAAGTGTTGGGAACCGGTTGAACTCGGCCTTTTATCGGTGTAAGACTTAAATATAGATAAGAGCCTGTCCACTAAAGTTCTATATCCTGAATACATAGTCTATTCACAGGATCTGGTCCCTTGAATGTCATTGCAAAAGATTTCTCAACGAATATCTTTAGGCCTAGTTCTTTGCAAGACTGCGTTATTAATTCCAAGGCTCTCTGGACCTGTCGTTCCAAATTGTCTTAACCATTCACAACGAGCGAGGGATAATCAGCATAGCTGTTGAGCTGCGTACCACTATGAAAGGGAAGGTTTTAAAGTTCCTGTATAAGGATGTTGAACAGGGTAGGACTGAGCGCACTTTGTGGCATTTCATTTTCCAGGGTTTTTAAGGAAGTGTCCCTTGAAGCTGACACATGCCAGCCTGTCCCTGAGGTAAGACTGTCCAGGCGCCCTATGATCCCCTTGCGAGCTAGAATTTCTGTGGGGCTGGCTAATTCAAATGCATTCTTAAGAATAATATAGCAACCCTAGTATAGTAGTCTATCAGTAGTATGTCACGTAGGATGGTTATGCACTCTGTTGTACCCACTCCTTTGGTGAAGCCAAATGTGTTGGTGTGGCAGCCCAAGTTTCCTTAGGAGGTTTAACACCATCCTCTCAGTAGTCATGGCTTATCAACTGGTCAGCAATTTGACTCTTACTATCCGGGTCCTTAAGCTTTGGGATTGGTACAATATTGGCTCTGTTCAAAGCTACTGGGAGTGACCCAGCTCTGACTTGATGACTAGTATGGCCTCCCGTCACCTTTTTCTGCCCGTGCAGTCATTGAGTACGTGACACCATCGATGCCCAGGGAAGTGTCACATGTGTTCTTAAAATGGTACGTCGGAGTTAAAAGTTCGTGAAGTTTTCATGTGACATCTTCAGACTCGCATGCAGCTTGTATCGTTATCTGGCGTTGTGGCAGTATATCCACCTGTATATCCCGGATGTGGGAGCTGAGTGGAGGCTCTCCATGAGGTGAAGAGCTCCACTGGTTTCAGCTTCCTGTGGCTCATGCTGCGAGCTGTCTTGTCCCGAAGGTAGGTCAAGGTGGCCGTCCAATTGGTGTGGGGGATCTCCATTGTTTAGCAGCTTAGCCTCTGGGACATCGTGTGGGAGCATTACTTTGTCTGCCAGCAGCGTTGGTAGCCGAGTGTCAGTGCGAGCAGTTCAGCAATGTTGAGGGTTTGTCTGGTTCTTATGGATGTTGTAGATGGCAATGGTCGCCCCAGGGATGTGAGAGGTTACTAATACAGCTGTACCTCTGCGGTGAATGACCGCGTCCATGCGGCGGAAATACCCAGTGGAGCTGGGAAATCTTAGTCTGGACAGAGAGGGTTTCTTGGAGCAAGACAATGTCAACCTCATCCATTATCACTGCATCTTACAAGTAGCGCTGTTGCCCTTCAGGCCCTGAATGTTTCATTGTAGGACCTCGAAGGTGCGATTTGGTGCTAAAGTTATTATCCCATCGTTGTTGATGCCTGAGCTGAGGACTTGGCCCAGTCCACTCTGTGAATTCATGGAGTCCACAGCCTCCATAGACTCCCTCGGTCACTAAGCACACCCTCGGGAGTTTACTGACCATCTGCTGGAACATGCTTTGTTCAGTGGAGCTGTGTTGCAGATATCCGTGAATGCTTTGAGCAGGGCTAAGAGTCCCTCCCTGGTTAGGGCCTGCGTTGATGGTGGGCCCGAAGTTGAAGATACTTATTGGGCTACTGTTTTGGTCTCTGAGGGATACTGCTGGGGGTTGGATTTCTCCATTGTGCGCACTAGGGTCTGTTCTGTGCAGTTTGGTAACCGGCATCTGCTGTTGAGGTGCAGGCATAGCAACGGAAGCCTGTGTAACGGCTGTGCCAGGCAAGGAGTTCCTGCATTGTTGTGTTAGAGCCGGTGAGGGATCGTGCTGATTGTGTTGACCAGATGTTTCCGATTTATGCTGCCAGTTCCTGTTAACACCGCTTGTTCCTTTTTTCTTCGTCAAGGCTGAGGGTCAGGAGGCTCCTGTTTGCCATGGTGCCTGGTTGAGGCTTCCAGGGTCAGAAATTTCTCGGCATTCAATGGGTGGCCTGACAAGAATTCTTCAGTATGGCATGGTACTCTGGACCCATCGTTTGCCGAGTGTTGCCCTGTCGTAGACTGCTGCAGAGTTTCTGGTGTCTTACAGGCCCCTTGAAGTATGGCGAGCCATTTGTGGCATCGATGGGTTTTTAATTCAGAAAACACCTAATGTTGCCTTGTTGCGCTCCAACTCTTAGCAGGCCGGGAGCCCTGACTAGGGTCTAGTTCAGTTCCCCAGGTCAGCTGGCCCAGGTGACACCAAAGTCAACCTTTGTCCACCTTCGGGAATTGGGCCCGAACTAGTAGGTCCTTAATAGATTTGCCTCCAATGATAGCGTGGAGGATGCTGTGGGAAGTGCCGGAACGAGAGAGCATCCATGTATCTTACTTTTAGTCAGTCTCGGAGGTCCCTCAGACTGGCCTTAAGGTAATTTCCTACCCTGGGTTCAAAGAGGACAGGCTTGATTTCTGGTCGCTTCTGAAGTAGTTGCTCTCGTCGAATCTCCTGTACCTTGTTTCTTCTGACAGCGTTGCTTTCGGGTAACAGTTTTAATGTTACCCGGATGTTTTAATGTCTGGTATCCCATGTCTGGTAGTTTTTTCCATAGCCCAACAGTCTTGTCTGTATTCATATCTGAAAAATTACCTGTCCAGTTCCCTGAAATATGCCTGGAACAGGGTTACTGCCCCTCCTTTCTCTCTTTTATTTTTCTCTTTCTTTCACTTTCTTCACCCCCCCAATCTCAGGAATTCGACTAGACTCTCCAGGCCACCGTCAGGTCTGCGAATGTCGTTCACCCTGAACAAAGATGGCTTCTGATTTAGTGTAGAACGGAAGGTGCGCTATGATCCCTTCCTCCAGGTTGAACCTCTAACACTGTGGATCATACCACCTTGAAGATCTGCCTCGAATTTTCCCACTTCAACTTTTTTGTATTCCTAAAGGGTGGATATAGCCAGGGCCCGGGTTTCAGAGGACATCTTCAAAAGGGATTCTTTCTCGCCATTATAGTTCCCTAAAGATGTCTGGTGGTTCCTCCGGGTATGTCGTTATCGTTGTCTCAATCTTCCAAGCTGGACCATCCTTCGTCAGGTTCCTAGGGTTATGCGAGTTAGCATCTATTTCTAGGATTTCAAAGTCGAACTCTTGCTTAGTCATTGTTCCTGTGGGAGAAAGCACAAAAAAGACCTAGGCAGGTCTATAGAAAAGGTACATTCATACTCATATCACCTTTGTGAATCCTGACATGTCAAGATTATATTTCCGAAAGAAAGCCTTACCACAAAAAGCACTCTTACGCTGTTTTTCACCAGAATGCTCACGTACATGCAACTGCAATTTATTTTTATGAATAAAAGATTTTCCCTACAGTGTAAATTCTCGGGAAGCGCTCTGTTAAAATTCGGGACTGTAGATGCAAAGCCCCAGGCCTAGTGTGGCCTTAGAAATGAAACACAATAGGTAGTTGTAAGAGAAAAACGAGAATTTAAGTTTAAACGGGCAGGACGCTAGCGGGTATCAAAGTAGTAGTAGATGTCTGTTGCTACGTCAGTTTCATTCCCTACACCGAGATCCGGTTTCACTGAATTGCGCAGGGTTTTTCATCGGCTTATTAATTTATATACTATGGCTCTGCTGACTTCAGAGACCTTGGAAGATGCTTTGAGAAACAAATGATTACAAGGGCTGGACTAGCAGAAAAAAATACTAAATAAGAGTTTGGAGAGACCCAAAGACAACTTTTTAACCAGCCCAATAAGAAGATAAAACATGATACAAATGTAATGAAAGATAAATCTAGCACAGATGTAACTAGAGATAACTCTCGCCCTAGTATAAGCAAGGCTGCGGAGCTGAAAATTAGGGAAATAATTAAACCTTGCACTAGTAGCAGGTTGGAGCTAACGGTAATATATGAAGGCCCAGCCAATACCACACTCAGAAAGGGAACAGGACAGAGAGAACCAGGTCCTGGGTTGCCCCTTCGCTGGGAAAGAAGACATAGCCTGCCTTGTGTGATTAATGGCCACAGGGAAAGACCAGTCTCGGGTCTCTTGGAGCATTCCCGTATTTTTTTCTTGTTCTCTATCTCTACTAAAATGTGTTCTTCATCCTTTCAGGTAGTAGGTCTAATAGGGGCATAAGTAGGGCTGTCATGAATTTGTCTACCAGTCTGGTAAGAGCAGCACAGCCAGACAGGACTTGTCTGGTTTTAAAGGTTCCTGTATCTTTGTCCATATTTTTGTGTTTTTGGTAGGAAGTACATGCTAGATATTTTTGCTTTAAAGCTGAGCAAAGAGTCTGTGCTTCCGACAAGACTACCTTTTAGCCTTTGCTATATAGTTTGAGAATAAGTTTCTTACTCCTCGAGTTTCTTGGAAGGAGGACTCTGGATCTAATAGTTCAGCGTATGTTTCTGGATTTAATGCGTGTTTGTTGCCAGCTTTCATATAATTAGAAGCTTTGAACACTACTATTTCTGAGCCCTTGTTGGCGTTTTGTAGGCTTTCAGATTGGACCTGTATCTGTTCCCCTCCTTACCTTTTAAAGTTTGGTTCCTCCTTCAGAGTTTATTTTCTAGTCCTGGAAGTTTCATGATGGGTTTACCATAGTTATTTCATAGTTCAAGATATTTTTCTGATGTAGCTAGTGCCCTCTTTCTTTTGTCACACTTTCCTGTCATATCAGCATAAAAAGCCTTCTCAGAGTCCCTCTTTATTTGGTTTTCCAGGAATACAGATAGTATAATAACCTATGTGACATTTCAAGGATCTTCTTAATGAAAATAAGATACCAGTTATACTAAGTAAATTTCCTAAATTTGTTTGTAACAGATAAGTGAAATGTAGATACAAATCCAAATGTACAATTGTTAACCGTTTTGGGGCCTAGTGCCTAGGCCTTTTGTGTATCCATATGCTCTTGCGCTACCGTCCACAGGATGGATATGGGGTGCACAATAAACTAGTCACTTCGGTTGCAAAATCTAAAAAAAAATCTAATCTTCCTCTTCCTGGATAAGGTATGAAGTGAGGGAGAGCCTGGGACGAAAGACAGTCCTCTGCTGAGGATCCTTCTTTCTCTAATCGAGAGTGGGACTTGAGATCACCAGGTCTGCCATGTTGGAAAGGTCGGAGAGTTTTCTCCTGTCCCATTCCATTGGTGTGGGTGTGGTTCCCATCCTATCCCGTATTGCGTTTTTGGGGGAATGAGGGAAGGTGGATTCTGAGGTGGGATGTGAACAAAATTTTTCTTAAACCCTGGTTGTTGTAATTGTAGTAAGGTTTGTTGTTACTATAGCCATAGTTGTTATAGCCATAGTTGTCCCTGTAAGATGGTTTATTATTATAGTTAAAATTTCCCTGATAGAAGGGCTTATTCGTGAATTTATTGTGCTGGTAATCGTCTTGTTTCTTGTTAGTTATTTTTATAGGGCTTCGATGGGGGTTTATCTTAATAGGGAGCATTGAAAAAATACAAATTTTAGAGATGCAAGCTGCACTTTTCAGGCATTATTTGTATGGTCACAACAAACTTCTGTGTAAAATTTCAGACCATTTCATAACTATTTACCCTGCAGCATCGCGATCGAATTTTCGTCAAATTATACACCATTGAAAGCAATTAGTTATAAATTATTGGTTGTCAGGATAATAATAAAATGTGCATCGTTTATAATTTTTGGTTGTGAATATTGTATAATCAAATGTACATGGGTTATATCAATCAACTATTTATCCTATCTATGAAATTAATTCATTAAACTAAGATTTTACTTTAGGTTTATTTTTATCCAAAACTGTCTAAATTGTTATGCCTGAAGTGGCCAAACACTCAAGGTGTTGAGAGAGGGATAATATTGATGACTGAAGCTGCACTCAAGTTACTGGACAGAAGGTAAGAATATTTTCCAGGAAAGTGATGCACAAGTTCCTCACCAAGAAAGACTTCACTTATAACTTGGGCATCACTTTCCTGGAAAATATTCTTTGACTGATATATCCATCTCTTGCCTTCTGTCCAGTAACTTCAGTGCAGTTTCAGTTATCAATTTTATCCCTCTCAACAGCGTGAGTGTTTGGCCACTTCAGGCATAACAATTTAAACACAGTTTGGGATAAAAAATAAAGTAAAATCTTAAGTTTAATGAAGTGATTACATAGATATGATAAAATATCATGCATATAACTTATTAAGCTGGGGATATAGCTGTTCGTAGTTGATGGAAGCTTTTACAAAAGACGCAATATCTATCAGAAATAGACATCTCCAGTGAACACTAGAATGCCCCTCTAGCAACCAGCCTGTTACTGGGTTCTTACAAGTAGTCAGTATCCGGGTCCAGTTATCCGACATATTCAATAGCATCATAAGATTTCAACTGAGAGGGTATTAACCAAAGAATTAAATTTATTATGTTTATTAACAACGATAAAACGTCTAGGGATATTAATTAGGATTCTACTTGTAGGTTAGCTCCTACACTTCTCTCAAACAATATTATTGTGCTGAAGGCACATACCTTAATGGCTCTTATGTACAATCTGGTACAATGTCAGCAATTTACAATAATATTCAGATATATACAAATGTGTACATGTGTGTATGTGTGTGCTCCAGTATTACGAGTGGGCAAAGTATAGAGTGCTTTTTAACTCGTAATATAGATCAATATTCCTTCCTTGTTTTGTATCAAATAGGAAATAGAAATTTCAAACAATAATCGATTTAATTTAATTAAACTAGAAGTAGCTTTTGTTTGATAAGTATGCTATAAATATGTATACACTGTTTAAGGTTCCTTTAAGTTTCTAAAGGAAGTTAACACATTCTTAAACACTGAACCTTCAGTATTAATGAAGTACAATAAGAAAATACTACAATGCACGATAAACACAAATATGGTTTCTGACTGGCCGTCTTTTCAAAGATAATTCACTGGGGTATCACTCGGTAGAACAGTTCTGGCTTACACAGTAAAGACAATCAAAATCCAATGATCAAGTGGCTGCTTATTCCCATGTCCAGGCTAGAAACAAGCCTCTAGCTTAATAGCGTGAGAATGGCTACAATATCAGAGAATAGGTGCTCTCTCTCTGCTAAGTCAAGTGAGACACTGCCTAGACAAATTCTAGTGCACCACAAGTCACGTCGGATCAAGTGATATAACTATTTGGCGCCAACTTGTGACGTCACGACCAAACAACATGCGTGAACTGCGTACTGGCAATTACATGCTTTACATATAACACTCATAGCCAAATATATTAAATATATACCGTTCTGGTAAAATAATACTGTTATGATGAAGGATGAATAGGATAATAATACCAAGATCCAGTAGCTTCGATTTAGCTAATAACGAAGATACTAGCAAGGTCGTATTATCAAAGAGATGAAATATATACAAGATATCATGACACCCCACCCCCCAAGAGTGGGTTCTCTAAACAAGGCCTTAACTTGACACAAGTCTCTTCGGGAGGATTCGGAGATGAAGTAACTGCGCAACTGACAACAGATAATCTTCATCGCCGCTCACTCATGCCGAAGGTTTAACGATGAAAATTTCCACCTCTCCACCTCTGTTTGAAATAGAGTATCATTAATACCATATATTGATTATATATAAAAAAAAAATATTTTAGGGGCGAGAAAGAGTATCAGCAATGACATTATCGGGACCTTTAATGTGAGATATAACAAAGGCATAAGGTTGAATCCTTAGTGCCCATCTTAGGATTCGAACATTCTTGGACTTCATCCTCTTTAAGGGGGCTCCTTGTCGTGGTAAAGAGGCTATCGGTCTGAGGAATTGGACCTCTTGCTCTTCTTCCTCAGACCGAACCTAATTACCCCCCAATCCCCCCTCCCTTTTCCCATCTTCCCCATCCTCCCTTTTCCCTTTCCTCCTCCTCCTCCTCCTCATCCCTCCCTTATTTCCTTCCCAGTTTTGCCCTGGGAGCTTCTCTCCTCAGGCATTCTAGTTCCTAGGTAGGGGGAAGGGTATCGTGTCCATCCCATTCCGTTGAGGTCCGTGGCGGTGGTGTAGTTTGCCATGGAATCTGGATCGCCTGGGGATGTCCCGATCCCTCTCCGGTCACCCGAGGGGTGGTTTTGGGTATCTTTCGGGCGACGGGTGTATCTCTGGAGGCCACCTTTCGGATTCCGGGGGTGGTGGCCGAAGGCGGTATGCTTTGTGGCGGATATCCGGCCGCCCTCTCTTTTGTCCGCTGAGATAGCTCGGTGGATGTGAGGTTGCTATCCCGGATTGCTGGTTTACTGGCGTGAAGGGTAGGGTATGGCACGGGTTCCATGCAGCATCTGCACTACTTGCGGTGTTGAGGTCCTCTTGGGCACGGAGGGGGATTTGCGCTCCCTTTCATTCCTCCTAGGACCTATTCCTCCACGTTCCCCCTTTTTATTCTTTTTTTTTATTTTTATTTTCTTTTCTTCCTTTTTTTTTTCTTAAAAATAAAAAGAAAGAAGTAACCTAACCATGGCTGACCCAATCCATGAACCCACTACCCCCGGGCCCCTTCCTGATACCACACCCAGTACTGACCCTGCCTCGTTAACGGATGACTCTTTGGACACCTCTCATGCCCCTGTACCTCTTGCTGGTGCTGGTTCGTCACCTGCTTCAGGTACCAGGGTCCCGACTGGCCCTTTCGATACGTCTGACCTTCGCTCTTCTCTGACCTTGATTCCGGCTTCCCCCTCGACGGTGCGGCAATTTTCGAATCGCTCGCCCGTCTCCCATCGGACCACCCCCGGTCCCACACAAAAACGACCAAGACCCACACATGACGATTCGACACTCCCTTCTCGTTCATCGCAGAAACGACCAGCTCGTCACGCACTCCCCTTAAACTCTCTGTTTCAAACTACTCAATGGACAAAGTTTTTTACTCTTCGTCCAACTTCTCCTAATACCTATCTTTCAGACCATAGTATTGGTAAGGCTCTGCTACGCCATGTTGGTCAAAACATCTCATTTCACGCTCTCAAGAGCGGCACTCGCATCATCACGGTCCAGAATGCTGGCCAAGCTCATGATCTTTCTCTTCTTACGACCATTGACAATACGCCTGTTACTATTGACAAGCACCATTCCCTCAATTCTTGTTGTGGTTCTGTCATTTTGCCCCACACCATTGTCCAACTGAATTTCCAGACATGTGGTGATGACATTTTCGAGCAGCTTGAGCTCCAAGAACTCCCTATCCTTAAAGTTGACACTTTTGTCCTCCCAGCCAATAAGCGAAGACGTTATCCTTGCAATATAGCTCGTTTAACGTTTGACTGCCGATAACTGCCACCTTCGGTCTACATTGCAGGTCAACGTTTACAAGTTCGAAAGGTGACCCCTACACCGCAGCAGTGTAGAAACTGTTGGCGTTTTGGTCATCCAGCAAAATATTGCAGGTCCATGGCCGAATGCCCAGTCTGTGGTGCTGACGACCATGCCAGTTCTTCTTGTACTCTACCTCCCTCTTGCCTTAACTGTCATGAGGCACATCCTTCATATTCTCGCCGTTGTCAGGTTTACCTGAATGAGCGGGAAATCCGTTGTCTCAAAGAGGCGGAAGGCTTCTCCTATGCTATGGCTGTCTCTCATCTTCGCCTTCAAGGGAAACTTACCCGTATTTCTTATTCTCGCATTGCTAAACGTCGCCCCGCTTCTGGGGTCCCAACTTCCACGGCTTCCTCTGTGGTTGCCTCATCCTCCGTCACCCCTGTCTCGAATCCTTTTGATGTTCTTGGCTCCGAGGTCCCTACCTCGGCTTCCCATACTATCCACACTCCTTCCTCTATTCACTCGCACAGTTCTGAGTCTACACGTCCTCGTCCTACACCTAAACCTCAGCGCCCCCCCTCTTATAAGCCCGGCAAAAAATCCCTATTGCCAGGTACTTCGCCTCCGACTAGTTCTGTAACGTGTGTGGAGGTTCATTCTCCTCCTCATACTCTACCTTCATCCCCTGTCCCCTCCCAAGTCCCTACGACAGTTCTCTCTTCTACCTCCTCGTCCTCTACTTTAGTACAGTCTATTGACTCCCAGATAGTTTCTTCCATTTCTAATGTAGTCTCCCATTCTGCATCTTTGACTTCCGAAACACTGGAAGCTATTGCAGAATATATTTCAGAGACTGGGCCGATGATGGACACCACTCCATCTGAGGTTCCTAATCTCTCTTCTTCGTCTCAACCCCCTCTTCCTTCACAACGTCCTCCTCCCTCTCTGATTACAGGTCTTCCGCTGCCTCCACACGTAGACTTTTCTAACCCTAGTCCATAGCTTCCTCTCACTACCACTTCTATCTTTTTCTCCATAAATCATGGCTTATTTGCAGTGGAATATCCGAGGCCTCAGGGGTAACAGGGGTGAGCTTCAGGTGTTGCTCTCCCAGTTTTCCCCTATTGGGGTCTGTTTGCAAGAACCCAAACTACAATCCACTGTTATCAGGCCCTTTTCAGGCTATAATTTGTTATATTCATCGGATCCTCTTTCCGATGGAACCTTTAACGAAAGTGCTCTCCTTATACGCACTGGTGTTCCATACCGTCAGCTCTATGTCCCTTCTTCCTTACATTACACAGCAGCCCGTATCCACTTGAATAAGTGGTATACACTCTGTTCTTTATATCTCTCCCCTTCGCGGGCATTGTCTATCTCAGATGTTGATTTTCTGGTTTCTTCCTTATCGCCACCCCTTCTATTACTTGGCGATTTTAACGCGCACCACTTTCTCTGGGGAGGGTCGCACTGTGACTCCCGTGACATTCAGTTGGAGGCATTTCTTGCTTCTCTTCCCCTCCATGTTTTAAATACGGGTACTCCTACCCATTTTGATCCCCGAACTCATTCTTTCTCCTGCATCGCTCTTTCCATCTGCTCTTCATCAGTTGTCCTTGACTTCACCTGGTCTGTCCTCCCGGACTTACATGACAGCGATCATTTCCCAATTATCCTAAAGTCCCCTCTGTTTTCTCCACCTCCTCATAGCCCACGCTGGCAATTTGACCGGGCAAAATGGGACCTTTACGCACATCTTACTGCCTTTCATGAGGTTCCTACCTCGTCCTCCATTGATGAGGTTTTACATCTCTGTTTGTCCTCCATCTTCACAGCGGCTTCACATTCTATTCCTCAAACCTCGGGCAAGCATCCTCAGAAGTGCGTGCCTTGGTGGTCTCCTACTTGTGCTCGGGCAGTGCGTTTGAAACGCGCTGCATGGGGCAGGTATCGGTATAACAGAACCACAGAGAGACTCCTTGATTTTAAGCAGAAGAGAGATATTGCTCGCCGTGTCATACGTGATGCTAAACGCACTTGCTGGCGAGATTACGTTTCTACTGTCACTTCGGCTTCCTCGATGAGTGCAGTCTGGAAAAAAGTGCGGGAATTGAGTGGTAAATTCTCCCCTGACCCGGCTCCTGTTCTTCAGGTTGCTGGTGTCGATATAGCACACCCTCTTGCCGTTGCCACTGAAATTGGTAATCATCTCGTCCGCATTTCTCAAGGTCTACATCTATGCCCCTCGTTCCTTTCTTCTAAGTCTGCCAGCGAGTTAAAGCCCTTAGATTTTTCTTCTCTTAGAGAAGAATCCTATAATGTGCCTTTTACCCTTCAAGAACTGGAGGCAACACTCTCTGCTTGCCGATCATCGGCAGCTGGGCCAGACGGCATACATATTCGTATGCTGCAGCATTTACATCAGTCTGCTCTTACTGTCCTCTTACGACTCTTTAATCTCATGTGGTCGCAAGGAGTTCTTCCCCAGCTGTGGAAGTCTGCTATTGTTCTCCCTTTTCGAAAACCAGGTACTACGGGACGTGATTCCTCTCACTACCGTCCCATCGCTCTTACCAGTGCAATTTGCAAGGTGATGGAACGTCTAGTTAATAGACGTTTGATGTGGTATTTAGAGACTCACAATAGTCTCTCCCCTAGTCAATATGGCTTCCGTAAGGGCCGTTCTGCCATTGACCCCTTGCTGCCCTTGGATACGTATATTCGTAATGCCTTTGCGAATAACCATTCGGTTATCGCTATCTTTTTCGACCTTGAGAAGGCTTATGCCACAACTTGGAGATATAATATCTTGGCCCAGGCCCACTCCTTAGGCCTCCGAGGCAACCTACCATTCTTTCTTAAGGCCTTCTTAACTGACAGACATTTCCGGGTCCGGATTAGTAATGAAATCTCCCAGGAATTTGTCCAAGCTGAAGGTGTCCCCCAGGGATGTGTTCTGAGCACAACACACTTTCTGCTTGCTATAAATAATCTGGCATCTGTTCTCCCATCCAATATTTGGTCATCGCTCTATGTGGACGACTTTGCTATAGCTTGTGCAGGTGCTGACTGTCACCTCATTGCAGTTTCCCTCCAGCATGCCATCAACCAGGTTTCTGATTGGGCCACCACTCACGGGTTTAAATTTTCTAGTGGCAAAACTCATCAAATTACGTTCACTAGACGTTTAGTGGTCTCTGATCATCCATTGTACCTATACGGCTCACGTATCCCAGAACATGATACAGTCAGGTTTCTCGGCCTCCTGTTTGACCGCAGATTGTCCTGGAAACCTCACATTACCTCTCTGAAGGCGACTTGTCATAGTCGGCTGAACCTCCTTAAAACCCTCGCACATCTTTCATGGGGGCTGATCGTAGAAAACTCCTTCGCCTACATTCGGCCCTAATTTTATCGAAACTCGATTATGGTGACCAGATATATTCGGCAGCTTCTCCTGCCACTCTTTCCAGCCTTAATCCCATCCATCACCAGGGATTACGCTTATGCCTTGGTGCTTTTCGTTCTTCCCCCGGGTTTAGAGCCTCTATGTAGAAGCGAACATTCCATCCTTGTCCGATCGTCGAGATGCACATTGCATTCGCTATTATGTTCGCTCTCATGACCTCCGCAATCCTTCCATGTATAGGATTGTTACAGATGTTAGTAGGCGCTCTTTATTTGTTCGTCGCCCCTGCTTACTTCGTCCCTTTTATCTTCGTCTACATTCACTCGTGTCTTCCCTTCAGCTCCCACCTCTATATGTTCATGTGACATCTCCCTTTCCCCTACCCCCTTGGGAAGTTCCTGCTGTCCATGTCTGTTCTATTCCTCTACCTTGCGCGAAAGCCCAACTACCTACGGCTGCTTCTCGCTCTTTCTTTCTAGACCACTTCCGTTCTCATTCCCTTGCCATCGCAGTATACACCGATGGTTCAAAGTCATCTGACGGCGTCGGATTCGCAGCAGTGTTTCCGGACAGCGTTGTACGAGGGCATCTATTACCCTCGGCTAGCATATTTACGGCTGAATTGTATGCCATTCTTGTGGCACTTATCCGTATTGCATCTATGCCCGAGTCGCCATTTGTGGTCGTTTCAGACTCCCTTAGTGCTTTACAGGCTATCCGTAAAATTGATACACCTCACCCCCTAGTTCTTCGTATCCACCTTTGGTTACGCCGTATCTTTAGCAAGCATAAAGATATTGTTTTTTGTTGGGTCCCTGGTCATGTTGACGTACAGGGCAATGAACAGGCAGACACTGCTGCGCGGTCAGCAGTACATGACCTTCCAGTTTCATATAGAGGTGTTCCTTTCACGGACTATTTTGCGGTCATTGCTACCCACCTTCGCACCCGTTGGCAACAACGCTGGTCTGACCTGCTGAATAACAAACTTCATTCTATTAAACCGGTTATAGGTTTCTGGCCTTCTTCTTGTCACCAATGTCGAGGTTGGGAGACTACTCTCTCCCGTCTTCGCATCGGCCACACTCGTCTTACTCACGGTTATCTCATGGAGAGGCTCCCTGCCCCTCTCTGTGAGCATTGTCAGGTTTCAGTGTCTGTTCGACATATCCTGTTGGACTGCCCACTCTATCAACGAGCACGCAGAATTTACCTTCAACGACGTCTTCGCTCTGCGGCCCTTTCTTTACCTTCCCTTCTTGCAGATGGACCCTCCTTTAATCCTGACTCTCTTGTTGACTTTTTGACAGAAACTGACTTACTACACAAACTCTGAAGATTATACCTCTAGCACCTCCCTCAGTCCCTTCTACCTCGATCTCTTGCTACCCTCCTCCCCTGCACTACCCACCGCCATCTAGCACTCCATACCCTACTAATCGTCCATCTCCCTCTTACAACTCACTCTCCCTGCATCCTACAATAACCTGCAGCACTGTATAACCCCTGTGGTTTAGCGCTTCTATTTGATTATAATAATAATAATCTTGGACTTCATCGTGTTGATGAAAGTCAAAGGGTTATGATCTGAATATAAAGCAATTTTATGGGGGGACGAAGCTAAGTATATGTCAAAATGTTCTAGGGCCACTACAAGGGCTAAAGCTTCTTTATCCATGGTAGAGTAATTTTGTTGGTGGGGTTTTAACTTTGATGAAAAATAACAAATAGGGTGGAGAATATCATTGCTTGAGGAGTTTTGAAGTAGTATGGCCCCTAGTGCATAACTACTAGCATATATGTGCAATATAAATGGTTTGGTAAAGTCAGGACTTTGTAAAATAGGAGCAGAAGACAATATACGCTTCAGTCTCTTGAAAGCTTCTTCACATCTTTCTGTCCAGTTGAAACTTACACGAGAACTAGTAAGTTCTGTCAAAGGAACGGCGACTTGGGCGTAATTTGGACAAAATCTCCTGTAATATCCCGTCATCCCCAAAAACCGTTGAACTCCTTTTCGGTTAGTGGGTGAAGGAAAATTGGAGATAGCTTGAATTTTGGCATGAATTGGAGAAACTTCGCCTTGTCCTATTTCAAAACCTAAGTAACGTATCTTTGCCTGACCGAAAACACACTTGGCTAAGTTGACAGTGAAATTATGATTTGCCAAAGTCTTAAGGAGTGATTATAAACGAATCAAGTGATCTGACCAGTTATCACTGTATACAACCAAGTCATCCAAGTATGCTGAAACCCCATCCAGAGGAAGGGTAAGTTCATTCATGAGACGTTGGAACGTTGCAGCTGCTTTGCATAACCCAAATGGTATTACTGTATAGTTATATAACCCATCCTTGATGACGAAGGCAGATATGTCTTGTGCCCTGGGAGAAAGAGGGACTTGATAATACCCCCATAGTAAATCTAATTTACTAACAAACTTAGCGCTGGAGACTGCATCAATTAAATCATCTACATGAGGAAGTGGATAACTATCAATAACAGTAATGGCATTTACTTTTCTCTAATCCGTGCACATCCGATAACTTCCATCTGGTTTAGGGACCAGTATACACGGGGAGGCCCAAGGGCTTTTGCTTTTCTCTATTAATCCATGTTTCAATAGGAAAGTCACTTCCTCTTTCATTATCTCATGCTTCGATGGACTGACTCTATATGGAGGTTGTTTAATGGGTCGGGCTTCTCCAACCTCCACATCGTGATATCCTAATGTGCACGTCTTGGGTACATCATCAAATAAGGACCTGTACTTCATTATAAGTTCTTCTACCTGATTTTTTCTGTATTTTTCAAGACCATCTAAGAACAGGTCAAGATTACTTAAGGTTTCCGAATTCTTAAAACGGATTTCCACTCCTTTTGGACCATCACAGCCTAGGTATTTCGCATCAGTAGGCGATGCGGAAACAGGCATAACTGAAAATGTCTTTTCTTTATAAGCTTTTAGTTGATTAATGTGGAACCTCTTGAAGGGTTTTCTTTTCTCCGGAATTTTTATCAAGTAGTTAACATCATTTTCCTCCTTTAAGACTTCATAAGGACCTAGATAGCGAGGTAATAGGGAATGTCCAGGGGTTAATCTTTGTATCAACACCAAATCTTTAGGTTTAAAAGACCGAGGTTTAGCCTCTCGATCATATAAATGCTTCATGTTGATTTGGGCCTTACTCAAATTTTCAGCAGCAAATGCCTTAGCTATAGACAACCTCTTCCGCATCGCACTAGGAGAGGTTTTTATCGAAGGTCCTGTTCTCCCTGTCCAGACGTCTCTTAAGACGGCCATAGGTCCACGAACTTCATGTCCATATATAAGTTCAAAGGGAGAGAAACCTATACTCTCTTGATCGCTTTCCCTGATTGCAAATAATAAAAAGGGTAAGCCTTCATCCCAATCTTTAGCAGATTGTTCAAAAAAGGTGCGTAGCATTGTCTTTAAGGTTTGGTGGAACCTTTCCAATGCTCCTTGAGACTGTGGAAGATAACTCGTGGAAAACACCGAATTCACTCCCAGACCAGACAAGGCCTCTTTAAATACTTTCGAAGTAAAATTCGTTCCCTGGTCAGACTGGATTTCTTGCGGAATGCCTACTTGAACAAAGAATTTAACCAGGGCACGGATTATTACTCTGGCGGTGATCTTCAGCACAGGGATAGCCTCAGGATATCTGGTGACTGTATCCATGATAGTAAAAAGATACTGGTTACCTTGTCTAGTCTTGGGCAAAGATCCTACACAGTCGATTATAAGGCGAGAAAAGGGATCACCAGGAGCAGGGATTGGAACCAAAGGTGCAGGAGGCGGAGTATGGGCGGTTTTTCCAGCCAATTGACATACATGGCATTCCTTCAGATACTCAGTAACTCTTTCATACATCTTGGGCCAGTAAAATTGTTTCCTTATTTTTCCTAGTGTCTTTTTGATCCCTAGATGTCCACCCAATGTACTGCTATGAGCAAATTCAAGAACAAGGTCCTGGAAGATTTTTGGTAGTACAACTAAGTCTCGGTATGAATTCAGTCGCTTAACTACTTTCTTCTTTAGAATCCCGGTACTGTCAAAAAAGAAACAGTTCTCTTCCTCTTTGGCCTGTGTCTCCGACACAGCAGATTTTCTACAAGATTCTAAATCGAAATCTATTGTTTGAGCCTGGATTAAGTCATCTCTATCCAAACTTCTGATTTCAGCAGGAGTAATAGTAGGTTGTTTAGTGGTAGGGCAGGGTCTAGAGACATCAGTCCTGTTAACACCACTAAACAGCAATCCGATACCCATATCTTCATCATCCTTGGCATTAGAAGGTATGACATTTGCTGAGCGGGACATAGCCCTAGTTACTACATTAAGAGGAAATAAGGAAGGACCCTCCTTTGAAACCTCTAGAGCATAGTTTATATCAGAGTTATTTTGAAACACTATCGGTTCTGGACATATTCCTCTATGAGATATATCATTTCCTAGGAGTAAATCTACTCCCTTAATGGGGAACGACCCGGAGGACAATCCTACCGTGATCCATCCAACATAATGAGAAGTCTCCAAGTAAACCTGGCATAAAGGTACTTTAATTAGGGCGCCTCCGTACGCCTCTAACAACACTTCTAATTCAGGGTCATTTTTTTCTCTGATAGGTAACACTCCCTCCCTTAATAGAGATATATAACAACCTGTGTCTCGAAAGGTGGTAATATCAACAAAACTTTTTGGGTCCAATCCAACTTTCCCTTTCGAGAGGTATGGGGACATTGCCTCCTGCACGAGACTAGCAGAGGGTGTTCCGACATCTAGTCATCGAGGCTGATGGTCATTATGAAGAGATGAAGTCAACTGTGAGTTAGTAGTTTTGGAGTGTTTATCAGTAGAGCAAGTAATCACCTACGTTGGGTAAGTCCTTTCTTGGTGATTCTTCAGGTCTCTACTTCTCTTAAAACACTGACTCTTTTGGTGTCCTGTCTTCCTACAATACTGACAGAATAAGTCTTGATTCAATCTTATTTCTGCTTTTGGAGTCTCTTCCCTTCCAGAACCAAATTTCTTTCCTATCATAGGTGGTATAGACTTTCCATCGTGGGAGGGCCAATGAGTATTCCTCTCACGAGTATTAGGTTTTCTTTGTGGAGTCAGTAACTTATCCGAATTCTTGGAGTCCGTCAACTGTAGTGTCACCTCGTAATGGTCTGCCATGGCCGCCGTTTCTGATAGCTTGAAAGTAGAATGTCCAATCAGGTAAGTGCATAGACGTTCAGGTAGATAAATAAAGAAATCCTCATGTAGGATCATTTGAACCAATTCTTCTACTGTAGAACAATCCGCAGCCCTTCGCCATCTCTCGAAAGCAGTTTGTTTTTCTCGTGCAAACTTTAACCCCGATTGATGGGATTGTCGAGTCAAGTTTCGGAAAGATTTTTGGTAACTCACTAGTAGTAACTCGTAGGTGTCTAAAATGTTTTTTTTCACCATATCGTAGTCCGAATATTGATCGAACGGCAAACTTGCAGTGAAGCTTTGAGCCTTTCCCGTAAGGGTCGTGTGTAATAAGGCGGCCCAATGTTCCTTGGGCCAGTGTATCATTTGCGCCTGGTTCTCAAATGCTTCGAAGAAGGAGTCAAGATTCGTCTCACTGAACTTGGAGACTAGAAAAGCAGCTCGGTGAAGATCAAAAGTTTCGGAAACACCTCTCCCCCGACGCTCTGACGATTCCTTCTGTAGTTGCCGTTGGTATCGTAAGGTTTCCCTTTCGAAATTCTCTTGATTTAGTTTTCTTTGGACTTCAAGACGTTTAGTTTGTAGAAGAAGAATTCGTTCTAGCCGATCACCCTGTTCCTGAGAGAGATTCTCGGGAGGAATCGACATGGATGATGGAGGATTACCGTCCGTTGTTCCAGGTTGATCAGATTCAGTAAGTCTGGAGAAGAGTGTGAGAGCTGGTGCACAGGTTCTGCCATATTCCCGGCGTTCGTCTCATCTTGACTGATTCTCTGTTCTGATTCTCTGGACGTTTGAGGTAATTCTTCAGTGGGTGGAGACAAAAGAGCTTCCCTCCTGTCTTGTGAAGCGCCATTTATCTGTGAGATCAGGCTATTCGTATCCTCTGATTCAACTAAGGGTTCATCATGGACATCGGGAAACAACAAGTTCTGTATTATGGAGCGCAGTGTGTTTGCCGTATAATGTCTATTATATGGTACACCCAGGACTCTGGCTACTTGCCAGCACGTTTGTAATTTCAAGGTTGCCAATCTGTGCACTGTAATATCTTCGAATAATGATGTGAGAACTTCCATTTTGCTTAATTTATAGCAAATTTTAATTTACTGTAGCTCTTAGGAGCAGGCCCCCATTTATTACGAGTGGGCAAAGTATAGTGTTTTTAACTCGTAATATAGATCAATATTCCTTCCTTGTTTTGTATCAAATAGGAAATAGAAATTTCAAACAATAATCGATTTAATTTAATTAAACTAGAATTAGCTTTTGTTTGATAAGTATGCTATAAATATATATACACTGTTTAAGGTTCCTTTAAGTTTCTAAAGGAAGTTAACACATTCTTAAACACTGAACCTTCAGTATTAATGAAGTACAATAAGAAAATACTACAATGCACGATAAACACAAATATGGTTTCTGACTGGCCGTCTTTTCAAAGATAATTCACTGGGGTATCACTCAGTAGAACAGTTCTGGCTTACACAGTAAAGACAATCAAAATCCAATGATCAAGTGGCTGCTTATTCCCATGTCCAGGCTAGAAACAAGCCTCTAGCTTAATAGTGTGAGAATGGCTACAATATCAGAGAATAGGTGCTCTCTCTCTGCTAATTCAAGTGAGACACTGCCTAGACAAATCCTAGTGTACCACAAGTCACGTCGGATCAAGTGATATAACTATTTGGCGCCAACTTGGACGTCACGACCAAACAACATGCGTGAACTGCGTACTGGCAATTACATGCTTTACATATAACACTCACAGCCAAATATATTAAATATATACCGTTCTGGTAAAATAATACTGTGTTATGATGAAGGATGAATAGGATAATAATACCAAGATCCAGTAGCTTCGATTTAGCTAATAACGAAGATACTAGCAAGGTCGTATTATGAAAGAGATGAAATATATACAACATATCATGACATCCAGGTAACTCGTTAAGACTCGACTCGAACAGTGACCGACTAAACGTCTTCTCATAAGCTAACTTCTCTAACAAACATGCTATCAGAACAGCTTGATTGAACAATAAAATGACTAATTCGCCGAACAGCAATATAGCAGAATAGCAATATAGGCAGAAATGTTTGAAATCAGTTACCAGCAATCGCCGGGCAGCCACCACGCAGGTCAGCTGTATAGAAAATCTTAAACCTGCTAGTGTACCTCACTAAATTTAGTGGTTCCATTGGTATAACAGAATTTCTATTGAAATACGAATAGGTGCACCATCTTGAGGAAATACGTAAAGTGTACAACTTGGTAAAATTACGATAAACAGTGTCGAGTTGTGAGTTGCCAGTGATAGTATACAATAACATAAGACCTTTTATCATCCAGTCAACCATAGTGAAAAAATAGCATCGTTGTGAAAGTAGGAAAAATCTAGAAAAAGCTGAACACAGTACAGTGATCTATAAGTGCCCAAAACTCCAGGTGGTAAAACAGAGTGCCAGAAATACGGCCGTTCATTATAGTAGAAGCTGCCTGACGCACAGGTTTTCTCGAACACTCAAGTTACACTTTTGTATCAAACTGATCATTATTACTCTGTTAAATCATTTTCCAGTGGTCTGTCTTGCGTAGCCCAAATAATCCGACAAGATTCATTAAATAAGTGATACACTGATTTCGCTTATTGAATCCTTGACCGGATTCAATAAGCGGACGGGGTTTTAGGTGGCTTTATCAAACACCCAAACAATAACTTAAAGCGGTAAGATTGTCCCAAACACATACACATGGAAATAAAATAGATATGATACAAATAGACGGATTTCCACTTTAAGGAAGTTATTAGTAGTATATACGGAAAAAAATCAATCATGAAAACCTACGTAGTCTGCAAACAAACAAACGTTCTACTGGATGGAGTACATGCCACTTCTGTGGTAAATGGAGCCCACGCCCTTGTGCAGATATTCAGGAATCAACTACACAAGATATTAAACCAGGGAAGTGTTTTTGGGTATGCCCAAATGAGACCGAACTGTGGAATAAAATCACATTGATATTAAAGAATGACAACGTCAAGCCGGCCTACATAAAAAAACATGACGGCATTCTATAACAGTTGGGAAAATAATAAAACTGGGCCAGATGGTGCTATTGCCTCTGGTACAAATGCTGTCCTGGTTGACAGTAACTGTAAGAATGGAGAAATAAATGATGGAGGCCTGAAGGAAGACAGCCTAGTGGGGAAACAGGTGTAGACAACTACATAAAAAATCAATGTTACAAACTAAAATACCACGGTAGATAGTAAACAAGGGGATGCCCCGAGAAATATTGAAGATAAATAACCAGAATCAACTGATGAAAGCTCCATTGTTATCACTAGTGCTGAAGATAAAAATGAGACCGGAAAACACGCACCAGTAGGGAATACAAAAGGGAACAGTCACCAAAAAACAGGGCAAACGGAAACCAGGCCTATGCAAATATTATGCACTTGGTATCTGAAGGCATGGAATATCTGGAAAAACAGATGGGACATGCAATTATGACCACCCCAGAAAATGCCGTGTCCATATGACAACAGGAAAATTCAATCTCCTTCCTGTAAGTTTTTCCACCCTGAAATGTGCCACTCATCAGTTCAGGAAGGACAGTGCTATAACTTATATTGCCAGGCATTACACCTAAAGGGTACAAGACGACACAGAACATCCAGACCATGGGAAAACCTGGGTAGCCACAGCCACTCCAGAGGTTTTTAGCGCCAGGAAGGGAAAAAGCTGGCAGGAAATTACAGAAATTGTACACCAACTGCAATCATTTCTGGAGTGGAATCAAAGTCAATAGCCTCCACTCCAGAACAACAGATATTATGCCAGGAAACCCCAAAACTAACAATACCACCAATCCAACGACATTCATCTTTGCAAATATACAGGGTCTAAAGCCAGCGAAGAACAACAAAATAACCTACATCCATGGACTGCAGCTTTCACAGAGACCCACATAAAGGATCACTTGGACAATGAAATATGGATCCCGGACTACAACCTATACAGATGTGACAGAGTGAACAGGCAAAAAGGAAGGGGGGTAGCCTGTATATCACAGTTACATATATGCTCAGAACTACTAAATTCATCAAATGATGTTGTTGAAAGTTTTAGCAGTAAAGATCGAGAATCAAAACATGGTCATCGTGGTTGTATACAAGCCTCCGGATGCGACGTCCCAACAATTCCAGGAACAGCTTCTGAAAATTGATCACTGTCTGGAAAACCTACAGCTCCTGCCCCCAACATCTTGCTCCTGGGGGATTTCAACCTAAGGCACCTAAAATGGAGGAACATTGCAAAAATGTGGTAGCAGAGATAACACCAGGAGGCAGCTCGATGAAAACTCACACACACGAGCTTTTAAATCTCTGCACCAAATTCACCTTAAACCAGCAAATAATTGAGCCTACAAGATAGGAGAATACGCTGGACTTCATCTTCACTAACAATGATGATCTGATACGAAATGTCATCATATCAAAAACGATACTCGGATCACAACATAATAAAGATCCAGACATGTATGAGGGAAGGCCCCAGATCGACAAAATGTGATCAGTCGCGACGGAGCCTTCTCCATTTTCAACTTCAATAACAAAAACATAAGGTGGGACCAAGTAAACCAAGTCCTAAATGATATAAACTGGGAAGATAGCCTAAGCATCACGGATCCTAACCTATGTCTAGAAGAAATTAACTCTGTGGTACTTGAGGTTTGCTCAAGGCAAATTCCCTTAAGGAAAATATGTAAACTAGAAAGAGAGAGGCGCTCCCTATAGAGGCGAAGGCAAAAAAATAACAGAGCGGCTACAAGAGGCCAATATATCTGAAATACGTAGGGAGACACTGGTCAGAGAAATAGCAAGTATCGAATTAAAACTAAAGAAATCTTACAGGAATCAAAAAATGCGGGAAGAACTAAAAGATATAAATTAAATTGAAAGAAACCCAAAGTATTTCTTTTCTTACGCCAAATCAAAGTCGAGAACAACATCCAGTATTGGGCCCCTACAAAAACGAGATGGGTCCTACACAGATGACAGCAAGGAAATGAGTGAGTTACTAAAGTCCCAATATGACTCAGTTTTTAGCGAGCCGCTAACCAGACTGAAAGTTGAAGACCTAAATTATTTTTTATGAGAGTGCCACAGAACTTGGTAGACGCAAGCCTATCTGATATTACTTTGACGCCAGATGACTTCGAAAAGGCGATAAATGACATGCCCATGCACTCCGCTCCAGGTGCAGACTCGTGGAACTGTGTACATCAAGAACGTGCTTTTAACATCCTATAGAGAGGGAGCATGGACACTGGGGTCGTCCTACAATTACTAAAAAAACATAGCCCCACTCCACAAAGGGGGCAGTAAAGCAATAGCAAAGGACTACAGACCAATAGCGCTAACGTCCAATATCATAAAAATCTTTGAAAGGGTTCTAAGAAGCAAGATCGCCACTCATCTAGATAACCATCAATTACGCAACCCAGGGCAGCATGGGTTTAGAGCATGTCGCTCCTGTCTGTCCCAACTACTGGACCACTACAACAAGGTCCTGGATGCTCTAGAAGAAAAACAGAATGCAGATGTTATATACACAGACTTTGCAAAGCTTTGACAAGTGTGACCATGGTGTGATAGCAACAAAATGCATGATAAAGGAATAACAGGAAAAGTTGGTAGATGGATCTATAATTTCCTAACAAGTAGAACACAAAGTAGTAGTCAACAGAGTAAAGTCTGAGGCGGCTACGATGAAAGCTCTGTTCCACAAGGCACAGTACTCGCTCCCATCCTGTTCCTCATCCTTATATCGGACATAGACAGGGATATCAGCCACAGTGCCATGTCTTCCTGTGCAGATGACACCTGAATCTGCATGACAGTGTCCACCATTGAAGACACTGCAAGACTCCAAGCAGACATCAACCAAATCTTTAAATGGGCTGCAGAAAACAATATGTAGTTCAATGATTAGAAATTTCAATTACTCTGATATGGAAAACGTGAGGAAAACAAATTCCAACCACACATAGAGCTAAAACTAATGTCAAAGTGTAGA
The DNA here is from genome assembly GCA_009830355.1 of Cherax destructor. Lineage (NCBI taxonomy): Eukaryota > Metazoa > Arthropoda > Malacostraca > Decapoda > Parastacidae > Cherax > Cherax destructor. The sequence goes on from WNWK01022892.1 coordinate 25,495, forward strand.
CAGCCTGTACTGTTTGCATAGACAACCCATGCGGTCTGCCAGCTGAGTTCATATTTCGTGCAATGCTAGTTTCCATAGTTTCTGCCAGAGGGCATACCCATGTCAACCAGGAAACGCCTTGGCCCCCTCTCACTTGGTGCCCATACATCACTCAGACAACAAGGCCTAACTCCTCTCTCCCTCGCAAGGCGCGTGGCACTGCTGGGCCATGGCCACAGAACATGCAGCCTGTGTACCTCGCACTTTATACAAATAAAGTAAGAAGCCTCCAAAGCCTTATCATTTCAACCACGCCTCCAAGAACACTCCAAATAACTAACGTTATAAATGGTGGAAGTGGTGGTCGCAGCTGATGTGTTAGCCCCTAGGAGGGAAGGAAGAGGAATGAAGTTTTTCTTCACTTCATCAGCTTACACAAGAAGCATCCGTCTGTAAACGACTTATCCTGATGTCGTGTCTGCAAATCTCAGCATCCAGACACAGGTACAACCAGGATTCAGGCCCAAATTTGTTGAATTCTCCGAGAAATGAAGTCACTGACTTCATGCCACAGTATCCCACGCTGTTTCTCAGTCACGTGCTCTGCCTTGCCAGCATGTTCTGCTGTTGATCAGCTCATCACTGCTATTTAGCACTTCAGAGGTGAGTTTGTGGTGATTTCAGTGTCTAGTGTCTCTCCCGTGTATGGGTAGGGTTTGAGTAGGAAGCGGCCTGAATTCCTCGCCTGACTCCCCCACTCATGCGGCCGACTCACTGCCCACTCCCTCTATGCTGTTTTCTGTGAATTTCCTTGTGAATTCTTGCCAGACCTGTGTATCCGAGTGTCCGAGGCCACTCGAAGCCACGTGGAGTAAGCCACGTGGGATGATCGCCAAGCCACGTGATCTGCAAGCCATGTGATCTGCAACCCATGATCTGCAAGCCACGTGGATCTGCAAGCCACGTGGATCTGCAAGCCACGTGGATCTGCAACCACTGGATCTGCAAGCCCGTGGATCTGCAAGCCACGTGGATCTGCAAGCCACGTGGATCTGCAAGCCACGTGGATCTGCAAGCCACGTGGATCTGCAAGCCACGTGGATCTGCAAGCCACGTGGATCTCCAAGCCACGTGGGGTGTGACCACGCCATGTGGGTTAAGCCAGATTCCATGCCACATATGGTCTGCTGCCGCATCAACCCATGACATCACCATGCTGCTGACGTCACGATGCTGCCGACTCCACGACGTCACTCCACTGATGTCACTTGCGATGTCACCCCATGACATCTTTCCGTCACTCCATGACATCACCCGCGACGTCTGCTGACGTCACTCGTGATGTCAGTCCATGACATCCATCACGAAGTCACTCCAGGACGTCACTGATTGTTCTAGTTTCACAGTGAGCATTTTATTTTCATTATTTGTTGAAGTTTGAGAAGATATAAGTCAGTGTTCATTAATTCCTCTCAGTCAGTGTTCTCACATGTTCGTGTATTGCTTATTGACGATTTTTATACAGAAAAGCCTCATTTGCTAGTAAGCTATGTTGTACCACATGTGCAGTATGTGTGCAGTTTCTCGTGTCCTATTTAGCACCTGTGTGTTACTTTGTCACTAGGTGTGACCTCGCCCTGCCCGCTTGACAGCTGACATTTGTCAGTCCAAGCGTCAATTACGAGCGTTCGAGCGCCTTGTACAGAAAGCTCTTATTGTTCGTCACTCGTAGATGCCTTTGCTGAATCGTACCCGTGACGATTCTCCCATCTAGACCTCTCCACTTCACCTCCTAGACCCTCAGTCCAGTTATAGTAGATGACCAGTCTGGGGATGCTTAGATCCATCCTCTGCTGTAATTTCAACAGTTAAGCCTGTCGGCAGGCGACTGTCAGCCTTATGTCACAGCTTCAGTGAGCAGCCTGCACAAAGTTGATGTCACTTTGACTCCTAGCCCACTCAAGGCAGTATGGTGTATTCTGTTACGACCTCCAGATGTTTCGCCGAGTCATCCCTGTCACGACTCGCTTTACACTCGCCAGCAGCGACAGCTCCAGCGACAGTACCAGTCGAGGAAGATTCTCCTGAGTCACTTGCCAGCAGAATTCCTGCCCAGTTGCGACTACTGACGACGCCTCACTCGTGGGCACCAGCAGGTTGTGCCCCAGGTTGAGTGAACCCTGCAGCGACTACTACGATGACTGCTTCACCTTCCAGAGGAGACCGTACCCTGTTACGTCACAACTCAGCCGCAGCTATGTCTCCCATGTTGCAGTACGTGTCCAGACGCAGGAAGGCGTGCAGTGCTGCATCGATGCTCACTGCCTTAGACCACGAAGCACACCTTTTTTTTTCTTCACTCTAGAAGTTTTTTTTTCCATGTCCACATATTTATGGATGTTTTTCTTTCATGTTCTGTGACCTGTTCTTGCGAGAGACTTTTTTTTACTGCCAGACATGGTCAGGGTCGACCATAGGCACGTGGCCGAGCGATGTAGACAGCCTGTACTGTTTGCATAGACAGCCCATGCTGTCTGCCAGCTGAGTTCATATTTCGTGCCATGCTAGTTTCCATAGTTTTTGCCAGAGAGCAAGCCTTGTAGGTGTACCCACGTCAACCAGGACCCACCTTGGCCCTCTAACTTTGCGCCCAGACATCACTCAGACAACAAGGCCTAACTCCTGTGGCCATGGCCCTGCCAGGACATGGCCACAGAACACGCAGCCTGTGTACCTCACACTTTATACAAATAAAGTAAGAAGCCTCCGAAGCCTTACCATTGCATTCCCGCTACCAAAAACGACACAAATACCCAATCTAAACAAAAGACCTTGGAGTGATCATGACAGAGGATCTCGCCTACAAGGACCATAACACTGTAGCAATCACATCTGCCAGAAAAATGACAGGATGGATATTGAGAACCTTCAAAACCAGGGATGCCAAGCCCATGTTGATATTTCAGGTCGCTTGTTCTATCTAGGCTGGAATACTGCCGCACACTAACTGCACCTTTCAAGGCAGGTGAAATTGCTGATCTAGAAAATTACAGAGAACCTTCATGGCACGCATAACTGTGATAAACCACCTCAATTACTTGGAGCGCTTGAAGTTCCTAAACCTGTACTCACTGGAACGCAGGCGGAAGAGATACACTATTATATACACTTGGAAAATCCTAGTGGGATTAGTACAAAACTTGCACACGAGTCACTCCTACGAAAGCAAAAGACTTGGCAGACGATGTAGCATCCCCCAATGAAAATCAGGGTGCCACTACCACGCTGATTGACAACACAGTAAGTGTCAGGGGCCCAAGACTGTTCAACTGCCTCTCAGCATACATAAGGGGGATTACCAATAGACCCTTGGCTGTCTTCAAGGAGGCACTGGACAGGCACCTGAAGTCGGTGCCTTACTAGCCAGGCTGTGGTTCATACATTGGACTGCAAGCAGCTAGCAGTAGAGCCTGTTGATCAGGCTCTGATCCAAAATGAGGCCTGGAAACACTTCAGGTAAACTCCAGGTCAGGAACAAGATAGAATAATGACACTAACTGCGGACTATCAGAAGATCCTCCATAATAGTCACAAACCTCCCTTAATAATGAATCTATGTTCAGCATAACCAAAATCCCCGACTGTGACGGTGCACAGATGCATCAACGAATTAGGTCAGAAGTTATAGCTAGAGACCTGAGTTATCTCAAGAGTGTCAGTGGGATACACAACCCAGTGAAATGTCGAAAATCACTAATTCTAGGCTATTCTCTGTGAACAGAGTTACAAAGAGTCCAGAGAAGTATGTTTCGTCTCACCACCGAACACATACTCTTCCAAACAGTCTAAATGACGAGGAAACAAGCAGAGACAAGAGCGAGGTGTTGCTCCAACAAGGGTCAGCAGAGGAGAGCGATGAAGGGGGGCCAGTCACCTCCCACAGGTGTGACCACGTGACTCGCATGTGACTGCTGCCCAGCAAATCCAGAGAAGCCGACAGTATAACAAGCAAAGCACTAGTTAGCGAGGTAGTTCGCCAACTCTAGCAATTTCAACACTATAACATATGAGCACAATAGTGTAAAATGTAACATCCTACCTACTAATATTGCTAAGATATTAACGATTAGCTATTATCGAAAATATCAGCAATATAAAATTATAAGGAAGGGAAATATACATCATAAATACAATATAAACATGTATATTCATTGTGCCCCAATCTGGGTTCGCAATAGAAGCCATCATCCAATCTCAGGTAGCTAAGAACCGAGAGCACAATAGACAAGTCTTCACTGAGCAAAGGTTGTTCAGTCCACGGTCCTTCAAAGCATTGATATAACGCCTTGATATAAAGCTGCGGTGAGAATGCCCTGTATATAACTCTTCTAGAAGTTACTGTCACTGTCTGTGGTTTATGGTGATTACGTTCAGTTGAAAGTTTGGTTTGTGCATGTTAGTGGTAAATTTGAGACCCAGACTCGGTGCTTGTTTCTCATAGTCAGAGATGATAGAGGGATTAGTACCAATCTTGCGCACGAGTCACTCCATACGAAAGCAAAAGACTCTCCAGACGATGTAACATCCCCCCAATGAAAAGCAGGGGAGCCACTAGCACGTTGAGAGAACACAATAAGTGTCAGGGGCCCAAGACTGTTCAACTGCCTCCCAGCATACATAAGGGGGATTACCAATAGCTCTCTGGCTGTCTTCAAGCAAGCACTGGACAGGCACTTAGTCAATACCTGACCAGCCAAGCTGTGGTTCAAACGTTGGACTGCGTGCGGCCAGCATAGACCGGTCATAGACCGGGCCGCAGGGGCGTTGACCCCTGGGACACACTCAAGGTAAACTCCAGGATGATATTGTTTATCAAGGATTCTCTTCCCATTTCCTTCCATCGACTGTTAGTGCAGAGATACTGAAGTTTGCGATTGAGTTTAATCTTGTGTTGGAGGTTGTCTGTGGTGACTGTGCTGAGAATATGGTCAGCAGTGTGGTGGTCAATCTGAAGATTGGCCCTCATGTTCCTTGCAGTTTCAAAGGTTTCCTTAGCGATGTTAGAAAGTTATTCAGCACATTCAGTTAAGTAGGCTTGAGTAGCTGGAGAGAAAAGGTGTTTGGAGTTGGAAAGATGCGTAGGAGTAGACTTAGGGATCACCTTCTCGGCCAGGCAATCTTGTAGGAAGTTGTCTGTTGCGAAGACTGAGAGCACGAAGAAGGGTATCCAAATAACGTCTGCATGAAATGTCCATTATGTTGCAGTGTCCGACAGAATGTAATATTAGAATTACCGACAATATGTTAAGTAAAACGACACAAATGCAAATAATGTGACATTTTATTGTGGCAACGTTTCGCTCTCCAGGAGCTTTGTCAAGCAGTTACAAACAATTCATGGACTCAGAGGGTATATGTAGGCTTAGTGAGGTGTAATACGAGTGGTAGTAGTAAAACAATAAAGTAGAACAACAAGCAAATGAATAAAAGGTTATAAAAGCTGTTACTTGGGTAGCATAAAAATAGGTTAAACAAATATTGGCGGTAGGATGTGAGAAGGTCTGTTTGTGTTTCTCCTTTGTAATGAGCTTGTGTAGTATAAGCAGCAGAGACTGTGATGGCAGGGTTTACTGTTTTCAGGAGGATTCTTGCTAAGACCCAAGATGATGATGAAGCTGCGATTAATGCTGATTCAAGGCATTTGCGTCTGCGGAAATTAGGTTCTTTGATCACTAATTGGGCGTCCCTGAATTTCATGAGAAGATTGGTGGAATTTCGGTGTTGTACACAGGCGTTGTTAAAGTTATCGTTCCTACATGCATTAATGTGTTCATTGAGGCATGTTTCGAGGTTCCTTGCTATTTCACCTACATAAATCTTGTCGCATCCTCCACAGGGTATAGTGTTCGTCGTATAATATCTTTATTATGCACCCCATACCCATCCTGTGGGAGGTAGTCAAAATATTACAGAGGTGCATAATTGGTCCAGGGACTGGACTCCAAAGTTTTGATAGCTGAACAAGTTACAGCGGTAATGAACTAGATCTGGTCACAATCATGACAAGTTGCAATCAAATGTTATGGGTCACACCATTTACTAGTGTGGTTGTCTCCACTCCTCAGACTGGTCAATGTTGATGTGTTGATCACTGTTGCAGCACAGTCAGGCGAAGCAGTTACCACACATTCTAGGGAATGCATATATTGCCCCAACAACAGATGTTGCAAGGTGCCTATCCCTCTTCGGCAGGACAGCCATTGCAAACAGCAGCAGGTTGTGCCAGGATCTGCTGCTTGCAGGAGCACCATCGACCCTCCCCAAGTGGTCCAAGAGGTCAGCGACTCCGCTAGCAGCCCAGGG